>JARVGQ010000210.1:18913048-18923261 GCA_031762355.1 Hypsolebias martinsi
AGACTCGAACGAGTCTTGTATAATTATTGAAAAGTGTAAGGTGGAATAAGGTAACATCTACACCTTGTTCTACTACATATGCAACGAGGCAACAATAAAGTAAAGGCTTTCAAGGCTTTCGCACACAACCAGCGCAGAGTTTTACAGCCTGTAAGTCCTTGTAATTTTTCTTTATCCATTCAGATCAACCATGCAGCTCTATGAAACAATTCACCTGTGCAACCATCACAAAATGAGTTCAATTTGTTGATAATTTTGTCAAGTTATTGTCCCTCTATACAACGTAACCTCGATAAGGGTCTAACAAGGTTGAGTCAGGTCCTCTGCACGGGTTCGTCCTTGTTAAAACATTTTGTATTTTTATCCAAAAGACTTCTTTAGTCTGAAGAGCTGCAAGTAAACAATATTTTAAGCAGCACCTTCACATAGTAGATCAACAAGTTTGCAGACAAGATGAAACGTTTCGACAAAGAAGAATCCGTCCAAAGGACCTGACTCAACCTTGTCAGATTTATCTACCTGGATTATGGAGCATGCATCAGGATAACTTGATAAGGGTCGTTCCATACATTTCCCAAATTTCACAACTAACAAAATCCAGTTTCAACGTCAACATTCCTCCTTCTTGACTGAATGAGCTGACACATTACTCTGATTAAATGAGGTCTTGTGAGGTGAATGCAGATCAGATACTTAAAGATAAGGACATATGATCTGTAAATGAAGTAACAGGAGAAAGTCAGAGAACAAGCACACATTTAACAAGCAACGATCTTGTACCAAACCAACTACAAGGTGTCCTTTTTAACAAATATACAGGTCTTAAATCATCACTTTTTCTCCTAGGAGCAAGCTTTAATTTAAATCTTTTAAAGTGGTATTTTTCTATAATTCTTTAAGTTCTCTGAATGTCCTCAAAGAGTTTTTGTTTGGTCAGTATTAGTATTGGCTGCTTTTTCATTTACTTTTGGTCCAGAACATGAACAGTGTTAGAATAATGTTTGTTAGTATAAAGTCCCAAAACTTTGAGCCATGAATCACCTGGTGCTTTGCCACTGTCTCACCTCTCATTGGTTTCACACAGCACTAGTTACAGTGGTGCTTGAAAGTTTATGAACCCTTTATAATTTTCTATATTTCTGCATAAATATGACTATCAGATTTTCACACAAGTCCTACAAGTGGATAAAGAGAACCCATTTAAACAAATGAGACAAAAATAGTTTACTTGGTCATTTATTTATTGAGGAAAATGATCTAATATTACATATTTGTGCGTGGCAAAGTATGTAAACCTTTGCTTTCAGTATGTAATTTGTTTTTCTAGTTTCTAGTTCAATATATGGAAGCTCCAAAAGTAGTGCGTGGACCAACGATGAGGTCCAGAACTTTGTGTGGGCGGATCAGAGGATTCAGCGCAAGCTGGATGGCGCTACAAGAAACCGCTCACTTTGCATTGATGATCACGCCCACAAGTCACAGTGACAGTTCACTTACACATGAGAAAAACTGATAGATGAGAACTGACTCGAGTTGTACTCATCGATGACAAAGCGGCTATACAGACAAGAAAAGTCTTCTAAACTCAAGTTTTGTGTCGACACATCAAGGACAACTTAGCAACAAGTCATTCCTTATTTTAGTAACACTGGCCTGTAACAAAAAAATTTGTGCTCACATTTTTTAAATATGTGAATTTTTTTAAATCAGTTTGACATATAAAATATTATATTAGCACCAACAAGATGATTCCCAAACAGTCATTTGCTAAAACCTTTACATGTACAGCAGATGATCAGCTGAGAGATAATTTCACCTCTGATCCTGTGGCAGGTCTTTGTTGGATTTATTTCCTGGTTCTCAAAGACAATGACTTTCAGACAATGTTCAGAAGCTCTAGATGGCACAACACATTTTTTTTATTTTGTCCCCATTTCCTCATTTGTTAAAGCCCACGCTGCATCGAGCTCAGGTACAAGGACTGGACTGAAAATGAGTGGAAACAGGAAGCCAAAGACCAAAGACAACCTTTAACAAACATTCAGAAAGCTTGGAGAAATGTTGATCAAGACCACTTTAAAGGGTTACAAGAAAGTCTGGCAGCTTGGAAGCAAAAGTTAAAGAAGTCAGGGGTAGTTTAAAACTATTTGAACAGTGCTGCATATTACAGGTTGATTGCTGTGTTTTTCTATGGCAGCCATTGGCTAATATACAAACACAGTTTATTTTATTCTGGCCACTATACAGTGTCCAATAACAAAAATGCAACATATTTTTTTACATAAATAAAACATATTTTACAATGCTTAGAGGGGCTTGGACACTTCATACATGGAAGAGTATTTTGCTTAAAAAACTAAACTGCTTGCTACAGTGAGTGTAGCAGCTCCTGCTGCATATTCACCTTACCACTTGGTAATTGATTAAATACGCACAGGCATGGTCAAGGGCCATTTTTATAGAAGCAGCAAATAGTACTGTAGCTATGTTTACATGCACAGAATTCTTTGCCCAGGTCTGGATTGAAATGTTTTCATGATAAATAATTCAAGTGTATCATTTACATGGGCACAATCCATTCACAATGAGCGTTTACATGCAGCAGGCTTTTAGTACTGACGGCCCTGTGATGGACCTGCAACCTGTCCACGGTGTACCTGCCTCTCACAAGGTGATAGCTGGATGTGGGCACCAGCGACTCCCACAACCCAAAATGGAAGAAGCGGGTAAAGATAATGGATGGATGGATAGAAGTACTGACATGCACAGGGTGGTAAACTCTCCTTTAAAAAAAAAAACATAGAAGAAGTTCTATTTCCGGGATGAACATAAACAAACCTGAGAGACCAAAATGAACCCGCGCCAGGTTTTAATGACGGTGGAGGTGTTACTGCACTCCCTGATGGAGCTACAGGTAATACAGATAATTTCTGAGCATGTCGAACAGTTTTGCTTCCACGACATATTAGCATCTAGCCAGGCGGAAATACATGAGGTATATACAGTACATAGGTTGCACATGCGCAGTCAGGTCAGTTTTCCACAATTGGAAAACAAATAAACAGATTGTTTACACCGTTCGGATTATAAATCAGCATAAACCACCCACCTCATTTTGATTACAAATTCTTTCGGATCGACATGAATCATCAAAGAATAATCTGAACGGGGCGTTCCCGTGATGCATTTTTATTCCGAATAGCCGTTTAATCCAATTACTTATGTTCATGTAAACATAGCAATTGGCCAAATAATCAGTCTACCCCTACATGGATATGTTAGTTGGAAAATAAAAAAAAAGACATTTTCTAGACCGATTATATAAGAGCATTTACAAAGCTTCATGGTGATGTGATTAGTAAAACGACAAAGGAAATTTTATTAAAGTTTTAAGTTCATTTATTTGGGACTATGCACAGTAACAATACACTCCAAAAGAGGTAGTTGCATTATGCCAATTGGTCATTTCCATCACATAACATTGCAGTTGAAAAGACTAAAAACGTGGATGCATTTTCATTTTTTTCTACGGTTCATGCGTTCCTTTATTCAACATGTGACTTCTGAAGATCTGTTGACCTGCACGTTAAATAATTTGTAGAAGCTTCTCGTTCAACCAAACAAGTACTTAAATTTGGCATAAAACAATCAGACAAATAAAAATTACACATTGGGGCAAGATTGTTGCAAAAACAGTTGCTTACTTGTCAAAATAGCCTTGCTTTCTGTCTCTCTTTTCCATCAGGGCAGGCTTTCAATTCTGCATGCAGGTGAATTCAGTGCATCCATGCAAACACCTGCTCTCCCCCATCCACACAGCTCAGATCCCTCACTGTGCTCTCACACGCTTTTCTCGTTCTGCAGAAGAAAAGAAGGAAGGAAATTAGAAAGCTCTCAGCAGCACTCACTAAAAAAAAACATACAATGATCCCATCAGTCACTCAGTTTAAGTGGAGGGCGATGAAAGCATCCTGCAATAATCGTGTCAGGTTTAGTGAGCTGAGAAGAAATCATACCCAAATGTTTACGCCACTTGCAAGCACATCTGCTCCTGGTTTCCACGTGTGTTTTTATTATATAACCACAGAAACATGTCCAGAATTAGCACTGAATCTGTTTAATGTAAACAGTTTAGCCACCGACTGAGATACAAGCTAACTGGAATCTGATTAAGCGGATATGAAGCATGAACGACTCGTCAGGATTTGTCATAATTGGTGTTCACTTCCCTTTTATGAAGCAATAACAGCAAACGAACGTAGAACCAGATGTGCTCATTCAAAGCCAACGCCGCTGCCAGGTTTAAGCAAACAAAGACGCATCGAGCAAGGTCCAGTTTTCCTCCAGCTGAGCAGAGACAGCTGCTGCTAACGGTGCTACTGCTAGCTACTTTGTTTACACATAAACTGGCGTTCGCGGTAAAAAAAAAAAAAAAAGGAAGGAAAAAAAAAAAGAAAACGTTCCAAACCCTCTTCCTTACCATGAGACGTTCCTTTTTCTTGCATTTTGGCTGAATGGCTTCACATTTGTAGGCAACGACGCCGCGACACGCTCAACCTGACCGAGGAAGCAGGTCGCTGATACACAACTGGAGCATCTTCGAGTTGCTACGTAAAAATCATGACTCCGCCCTTCGCGACGCCCCCTGGCGTCATGTGTATGGAACTGCACGAGCCCGCGTTCTTTTTTTATCGGTAGTGTCAAGTCGTATTTTTTGCAACGTTAGATAATACACTGTCACTTCTGTGTATTTCGCCTTATCAAAAATGAGTAATCATAGAAAAAAATAAGTACTTATCTGGGCCTATTAAATTTAAAAAAAAAAGTTGATAACTGTTGTCTTTACGGATCCCTGGTGGTCTAGTGGTTAGGATTCGGCGCTCTCACCGCCGCGGCCCGGGTTCGATTCCCGGTCAGGGAACTCAGTTTTTATATTTTTACATCTAATTTTTTTTTTAAAAAATTAAGAGACTGAAAAACAATACGGATATAAGAATATATGAAGAGATAACATTGGATGTCAGGCATAAGTAACAAGAGGCAAAAACAATCATTCTGAGATACATACGTCAAATGTGACTCCAATGATTGCTTTGCTGTCATGCTTTGACAAAATAATCCATTTCAAAACGCCTCAAAACATTAACTAACAGATGAGAAAACAGCCAAGAATACAACAGATAAACTATGAAGGCAGCAAAAGATGTAAAATATTACAAAAGGACATACAAAACCTATAAATTCAAATTTTGCAAAAGTATAAGGTTAGATACTTTAAAAAAAAAAAAAATTGTTATTGGATGATGTTGTTTGTTGTGTTTTTACTGTTTGTGTTATTTTGTACGGGGGCCGGGGCCTTTAACATATCTCTCTGTGCCAGAAGTTTCTCTCCACAACCATGAAGCGTGTGAGATACGTGAGATAATTTAACCCTCCTGGACCCCTCCATGACAGTTACCAACTGAAACCACAAGGTGGCGACAGATCTTCATAAATGACTGTTTCCTTTAAAAAGTTTGAGGTTGGAGGCCACAAGTGCAGTATGTGGAGCAAACTTACAACAATTCAATCAGTGTCTATAGCCATAAAAAGTCTCCCTTTAGAGTTATTAATTTTAGCCCTTTTCCATGTCAAAATAGCACCAAATGACACCCAAAAGGTCTCTAGTTGTGCAGAGATGTAAAAATAAAACCTTAATCTTGACTTGAGCCTGATACGACACCTGCATCTTCAATTTTAAATATCCATCTTAAATTGAAATTAAGTGTAATGTGGTGTTTCTCTGTGTTTCTCGGCAGAATAAAGAATGCAGTGAGATCATGTGTGGCTGCATGCATTGAACAATCTTTGTTGGAGAAAGACCTCTGATTGGGGACAAGTTAACCGGTTCCTTGCTGGCTGTGTATCTTGGCAGTTATTTTGACAGGCGCTATCACTGAGAGAGAAGAGATAAGTTGTCTTAGGGATCGCCATGGCGCCTGTGTGTCGCTCCTCCGGCCTGTGCAGACTTTGTCAGCTCCCCTCCGCTGCCCCCCTCTCCTCTCCTTAACCCGGCTAGGAGCAAAGCATTGTGGAGTGGCTTGGGATCAGGGTTTGTGTTGGCACTGGCCCTGTGGCTCTGGGTAGCATCGTCACCACAGCATCAGTGTGACCGATCAAAACGTGGCCCTCCACCCTCTTTGTTCCTATAATGCTCACTTGAAGTCGATTTCTTTTTATTCCCCCTCTTGGAGGAAGACTTCAAAAAGGTGGATAAGTTAAATAAGAAGTCCTGATGATGGAGAGATGCACATAATTTTTAATACTTAGATGAGATACAATAAAGTTTTAACTCTTTTTAAAGTAACATTTTCAAGATGTGCTCCTCAAACTGTGTAAAGTTATTTGCTTTGCCCGTGTTCCTGTCACGCAATATGGTAGTTTCATTTTAGCCGTACATCATCTTTACAATACATTTATCTCAGGGGCAACAAACTGCATTAATACTAATGTGATACCCGTGCACATATTTAAAGATTATCATAAGGGAAAGCTAAAAGAAGCGTGTTTGTATGTCTGTGCCAACAAGTAGCACCATAATCAGAACAAAAATATAGTTATCTTATTTTATTAGGGCGTTTTACTTATATCTGGTGCCAGAGTTTGATATTCATACAACAGCAGAGACTAAAATCTTTTATTGTTTTTGCTCCGTTCCCGTTTTATTTTGGTAAGTGAGGGTTGAACACGATAAAATCTCCGCTTATCTGTTAAAAAAAATGTCCCAAAGAGCTGACCCAGCTCAGGCCTTGGATTGATTTAAAATCATTTTTCTCCTCAGACGTCAAAGCTAAAGCTTAGACTACAGTCACTGATAACTTCAAGTACACGGTGGCAGCGAGAAGATCCCAAACCTAAACACTGGGAGGAGGAGATGTCACACAAATGATAATTGATAAAGAACATGGGGGTCATAATTCATTTATAATTAGGCGGAACGTTGAAAATAAGTGCAGCTACATTTCTGGAAAAAGAGACGTGTTTACAGGAAGATGACGAACGCTGATTGAGAGTTGAGCAACAAACCAATTAGGGCAAGAAATCTTTAAAACAGAGTTAATCAGGAAGATAAATAGAAGCTATCAGAACTGAGTGTCCCACATCTAAACAGCTTTGACTTCACTTAAATTAAAGCTTCATGTGTTCAAGATTAAATCAGCCTTACAGACCAACTTTAAAAAAAAAGAGCACAACATCATCCAAGCTAATGTAGCTCCATGTTTACAATGCAGACATTAGAGTTTGATTTGGTTTTTGCAGTAAAAACAAACCAAAAAAAAAAAAAAAAGAAAAAAGGGGGGAATATATCTAAAGAATGTCAAAGTAGTCCTCTCTAGACCTTTGCACACAAAATAATCGTTGCATACACAACTGATAATACAAAGGGTCAGAGGGATTCTGTGGTTTACAGACAGATGCAGCAAAATTCTTGAAATATTTATAAATGATCCATTATGATTTAGCGGACTGGATGTAATGGAAACAGTGAACTCCATCATGGTGGTCTAGGACGATCCAGACTGATTTAAAGGCCACCTTTAAGGTTCCTATGAGGTTACTGCCCCCGCCAGCCCCTCCACAGACACAGCGCGTACACAGACAAGAGCACGAAAGCGACAAAGACATGGCTTTACTGTACACCATCCAGTGCCACAACTCCTACTATCAATGCGCCAAGTCAGCTGAGGCGCCACAGCCATGACCTTTGACCCAAAATTTGAACAGCAGGAGAGAGGTTATCAAAGTTGGAGTTTTAGTTTGTACACTAAACGCTCCTCAGACTCTGCAGGACCCAGTTCCAGAAGAAAGACTCAACAAACGACGCCCCCCCCAAAAAAACCAGAATATGACTTTTTGAAACAATCAGTCAGGCTGGCATCAGAGGTTTTGGATCATGTGACTGTGGCAGGGGAGCAAACAGTGCTGTGGCTGTTTACCCTGCTTATCAGAGGTGTTGTAACAAGCAGAGGAACACGCAGGCTGACCTCAACACTTAACACACATGCAGCTAACCTATAGCCTTGGACAAAGCAAAAAATAAAAGCACTTACAGCAAACTGGTGCAGGAATATATCGTCATTTTTACGTTTTAATCATCTTTCTTGGCCAACTCTTAAAGAAACCGCAATCACAGGTGATTAATTGCAACTAACAAATCTCCCTCAGCCCAGTCGGCCATAAAAGAGGCTTATCCTGTACAATAATGATCCCTATTTTGTGGAGTGGGGGGAACTCAGTCCGTATTGAACACATGGGTAAAGCTATACAATAAGTAACTGCTATAAACGCCATATGAAATATTCCACTGTTTGCCCGTTTATAACTTTTATGCACTAAAGGCGCAGTTTTCCTTCAAGATTTGAAAGGTCAACCCTATTATAAATGTGGGATTGCTTTGTCTGTCTGATTTTCTACATATTTATGCATTTCAAAGTGTGTTTTCAAGTGTGTTCTCATACATGCACTAACGCTCGCACAGACGCTGGTAAGTCCAGGCTAGCGCCACATCAGTCCATCATCACAGATATGGCTTGTGGTCAGATAGCAGGTCTGGCGGCGCACAAGACGTTTTGTCCACTCTGTCATGTTTACTTATAATGATAAGCGTTGATGGATTCTCTATGAGCTATAGACGCCACACACATACACACACTCGCACGCAACACACACACACACACACACATCTCTGAACACAGCAGAACACACCACAAGAAAGGGTGTTTGAAAAGATACTCTTGAAGAAGTCGTTCAAATTGTTTGAAGTGGGGTTTTGTGGAAAGGTTACGAACAATTAACACCTTACCTGCTGCAGATAGCTTCCTGCACCACTTTAGTTTGAAAAACAAAACAAAAACAAAAAAATAATTTAATTCTGGTTAAACTGTCAGGCTAACAGCTAATTTGAGGGGGAGTGAGACAAAAAATATTGCAACAGTCTTAGAACAACTTTAATTAAAAAAATTTACGCAAACACTACTTTAAATAACTTTTGCATTGTCAGTTTTAATTCACTACAATGGAGTTAACAGCCATAAAATTATGAGATTAAAGTCGTAGCATTACAAGAACAAAGTCAAATAAAGTCTTAATATTACAAGAATATAGTGGTATGAGCCTTTTTTTTTTTCAACTCTCCTTTATTTATTAAAATTTTTTCCCCCCACGAGTTGGATCCACGACTCAACCTGTCAATCAATCCAGTCGACGCGTCAGCAAATGACCAATCCGAAGCTAAATGAGTTGTAATATTATACAAACTCCGACACGATAAAGCAGAGTTTACCACATTATAACTGCGGTAAAATGAAGAATGTTGAGCGTCTTGTTAAGTTATATTTGTACAGTATTGGTTTAACAAATAAGGAGATAGTTAATCTGTTAGCACATCAGCATCAGATTATTATCAGTATCAGGACTTTGAACAAGTTTACAGTAAGGTGGTACGCTCTGATGGGCTGCAGCAGCTCTGCAGGTAAGGAGCATTTAGCTTTGGATTGGCCTACTGGATTGATTGACAAGTCGTGTTGTGGATCTGACTCGTGGGAAAAAATAAACAAAGAGCTGTAACAAAAGTCTTGTGTGACGTTATTCTCGTAATTTTATTAAGACTTTTAAATTTTTTTTTTCTTAGCGAGGCCCTAAAGCTCTGTCATGCTTTACTGCTAAAATTACTTTTCAAAAGTGAAGGTATACATTTTTTTTAATAAAACAGTGTTTATATGAACTGTTATGAAGATTTTTAAATTAGATTTGTTTAATTGTGGCAGTAATCTAATTTGGTTTTAGCTATGCTATATTACGTCATACATTCTATCATAATTAACCTTTCAAACGGTGATCTTTTAAATAGATCTGTACAACAGATAAGATGCTAAATGTTCATGTTTTTTTTCCCACAAAACCCTACTTCAAAAATTCTGAACTGTGTCTTTAAGTCATAGGTGCTAATTCTGAATATTAATTTGGTATATTGAAAAATTAAGTATTAAACTTTAACGAAGACCATAGAATTAAAAATGCTCTAAATAATATACTAAATGTAGCATCCTTCTTCTTTTGACTTTTCCCTTTTCAGGGGTCACCGCAGCGAGTCATCTTCCTCCACCTCACTCTGTCCTCTACATCCTCTGTCCTCACTCCAACTACCTTCATGTCCTCTCTAACTGCATCCATA
>JARVGQ010000210.1:18943186-18953297 GCA_031762355.1 Hypsolebias martinsi
ATATATGTAACAATGTTTTACAAGTAAATATAGAAACTCTCTTGTAATATTTTAATTCCCAAACTGAACAGTGTCATCGGTCGTCTTTCTGATCAGATCTGTTTGATGACTTTGCTGAGGGGCGAGAATGTGTGAACTGTGGGGCAATGTCCACCCCCCTGTGGAGGCGAGACGGCACTGGCCACTACCTGTGTAACGCCTGCGGTTTGTACCACAAGATGAACGGCATCAACAGACCTCTGATCAAACCGCAGAGACGGCTGGTGAGAGCACGAGTTCTCCTTCATCTGCCTGTGTTTGAAGAAATATTTAAAGATTCCCCTTCTCTCTCTCTCTCTTTTTTTTTTTTTAAACTCACAAATGATGCATTTTCTGCAGTCTGCCTCGAGGAGAGTGGGTCTGTCCTGCACCAACTGTCACACCACCACCACCACCCTGTGGCGACGAAATGCAGAAGGAGAGCCAGTCTGCAACGCCTGTGGGCTCTACATGAAACTCCACGGGGTGAGACCATGAAAGCAGAAAAAAGTGTCTCCAGTTGTGCAGAATTTTTGTAAAAACCACCAGGATGCACAAGTGTTCATTTGATATTGCCAGGTTGTTACAAGTAGTCAATGTCTTACCTGCGGTAGACGGCAATCTGAAGTGATTATGAAATTATAGAGGGTAATTTGGCATTGTCGGCACGAAGCATTGTGAGTAAATGTTGTTTAGGACAGCTCTCATTCGAAATCCTCATACGCTCTCCCTTCATTTTCATTCAACATTTATTTTTAAAGATAAATCCCATTGAGCTTCAAAGACTCTTTTACAAGTGAGACCTGGCTAGACAGACAAAAACATAATGAAACTAACATTATATATAGGATTTGGAGGCAAAAACAAAAAATCCCAACAGACTGTCATTCCTTGGCCAAGGAAAGATAGTCTGAAATTGAAAAAAAAAAACAACCTGCACATAAGCACATATGCAGCAGACAGTCCACAGGGGAGAGGAGATGACAAGAAGTTCATGATCAGTAATTGTGTGTGGTGGTTTGTGTCACTTTGTCCCGTCATGGACATCACATTTTTTTTGTTTTTACCCTCTTCTCAAGTGATCACTTATAAACAGGAAGTGCAGCAGGGTATATCAACAGAATAAAAGTTAAAAATTCACAAAAATTCAAAAACTGCTTGGATCAGATTTTGTTATGTTGTTATGAGATAACCACTAATCAGAGCGGGACGAGTTCCAGAACAGATTTTTGCTGTTGAAAACAACTTAAACCCAATAATTTAACAGCAGCTTATGCACACACTATTAAAATATATTTTAATGCTGATTGGACAATATTTACAGTCTGTAGCTAATGTTTTATGTGAAACACATACTGCAAAATGTAACATGTTAAACATAACTGTGTTGCAAAATGAGGTCTATTTATTTTGCAGTTCAAGCAAACATTACTTTTGCACTTAACAGTCTTGCAACACGTTAGCCACACAAAATATTACTGACAATGAACTGCAAACCAATACAATAAAACAGTATAACTTCAGTAAAGCCAATAACTGTATGCAAAAGTAACATTTGTGTAAAAGTTAATGCGAGAACCATTTTGAAACAAGAGGTTGGACTTGGTTCAAATGGCACACATCTACTTAGAATCAGCCCCCAGTCTATGTTGTTAGCTTGATTCTGCCATTAAAAACTTCTTCCTGAGTCTTCAGACTGTCATTGTTCTGACCATCATCCACTGCAGGTTAGATATTAACTACTGACAAATAATTTACAGGTCCCCCACTTGAGAAAATCTAGACTATCATTAAAAAATAGAATTCGGCATTAAGAATACATGTTGGTAGCCTTTATGCTTTATCTAATTAAATTCTTCATTCTTACATCTCTCCTGGTCTTAACAGGTCCCCCGACCTCTGGCTATGAAAAAAGAAGGCATCCAGACCCGTAAACGCAAGCCCAAAAACCTGAACAAGTCACAAACTGGTGAGTTTTAAATCCTTGTACAAACGCCAGTGTGGCCAAATGTCCCAACCATAACATATGAAGGACTAGTTCTACATTTTACGTTTACGGTACCACGCAGGACCACCAGGCAGTGAGGGGACTCCAGTGACACCAAACAGCACTCCTCGCTCCTCCTCCTCCACCACCTCCACCACAGAGGAGCCTCGGCAGATAAAGACAGAACCGGAAAACCACAGCTTGTACCACCACAGCGCACACACACAGGTAGGACTGAAGAGTCGCCACACTGTCATGGATCAGTTTAAAATCTGTGTGAAGCTGAGGCAGCAGTGTTTTCTGGCCAGAAGCAGCATTTAAATTAATTTTAAATGATAGATTTGATAGAATGTTCAGGACTGAGTGATTAATGGTGTGACATCCACTCTCCCATGCGATTCATTAACAATTTTATACAGTATTTTCCTTTCCCCGCATTCTACCTCGTCACGAGTTGGCATTTTGTTGTTTTTAATGTGTTAAAAGTTCCTGCAACATAAAAGTGCAGCCCTGAGACTCACACACGGAACGCAAGAACACTCAGGAAGACTTGCAGCAAAAAGATAAAACAGGAAGAACCGGCTGGTTGATTTCTATCAGCTTATCACAAAGAAACGTCTAGCAGTAAATCTCAGGGATGAGACAGCTCCTAGTGGCAGAAGCTAACGTTGTCAGTGTCTTTTTGAAGAAAAGCACAGACAAACCCGCATCACTTAGAGCTGGGGTGTCCAAAGTGTGGCCCGAGGGCCATTTGAAGCCTTTTGAGTGATTTTGTGTGGCTCACGACTGCAGTTAAAGAATAGTATAATTTATACCCACAGGTTTAAGAGGTTGATGCAGATGTAGATGTTTAGATTTAATGGTGAAACGTTTAAAAATTTTAGGTTTAACAGCAAAACAGATGAAAGAAATCTTCTCAAAATGAGCAATATGAAGTACAATACAACTTTTTTTTTTGTTGTTGTTGTAATTAATCCCTTTATCCTACAACAAACCTTCACTGACTTTTACCAAAAGTAGAAATTTGGATAATAATTTATAAAACTTGGTTAAATATAACAAGTGTTTTCAAAGAAAATAGTTTCAGTTGATTTAATAATCGGGAGAAATTGGACGTTTTTCAAGAAATATAAAGTGGTATCATCGGCATACAAGTTGATCAACGTCATCAGTGTCTCTTCAAACTTTCTATGAATCTGTTTTAATGACTGCCAGCTGGTTTTCAGAACTTCCATGAAACTTTTGGGCTGTCCATGGTTCAAATGGAGGATTGAAGTTCCACCCACTTTTTTAAAGAAACAGTCACTCATTTTAGGCTTTTGTTTCTGAAAATAAACAAAAACAAACGTTCTAAGCACAAGAAAACAAATAATAGACTCCCACCCCCAAATCTAATAAATTAAATTCTTAAAATAAAAAAGGTTAATGTTTATGAGGCTTCTAGTGTTCTAGATCTGCAAGAATTTAAACTAAACTTTTAACCTTTCTCCAAAATATTGTTCAAGTTTTTGAGAGTTTAAAAATGGTTGGGGGTGGTGGGTGATGGGGAGAGCATGCTTTTTATTTTATTTTTTCTTCAATTCAGATTTTTCTGGCCCACAACTATTTCCTTCTAGACCAGGGATCTGCAACCTTTATGATAAAAAGAGACATTTTTACAACTTCATTTACTAAATTAAATGTGTCCAGACCCGCAGCAACTTGCTACAGCTGGGATTAGCAACTGGTGGCCCATGGACCGCTTTAAGATTTTTTTGGAGGAGACTTTTGTGGCTAGTAGTGATGACATTATAAAGCTAAAAATATCTTAGTATTTTTAACATTTATTGATATTTTTACATTTTAATACAAATGAAAAGACCATATTCTTGTAAAGGTGGTGCTGGTGGAGCGGTAGTTTTTTTTTTTTTTTTTTTTAAATAATAAAAAAGAAATCTATGAATTGTGCAGACCAATGCGATTTTTTTTTTTTTTTAAATTGTGGACAAAACAATTAAGTATAGAAATAAAGAAAAAGTTAATGAGTACTTGGGAAAAAAAAAACAAGACAGGAAAACAGCTAAAACTACCGGTAGTACTTTTTTTAACTGTTTGTTTGTATATCAACCAATAAAATACAGTTTTATGTCAGTTTTGGTCAAAGCTTGAAAGAGCTGCTGCAGAGGGACTAAAGAGCCACATGTGACTCCAGAGTTGCAGGTTGGAGATCCCTAATCTAGACAGTTCTGGACCAAGTACAAAAACGTTGCACCCCTGACTTAACCAACATCAAACTGTTAGCAGATATTATACAAGACAATTTTGTTGCCTCCCATTGAGGACATCTTGGAGGACCCACCACTAAATCTTTTTTTTTTTTTCTACAAAGTTTTGAGACATTTTGAAAATATCATGTTCTGTAATGTGGTTGGACCTATAGTGCAGATTATAAAATAATCTATTTTAAATTAAAATAAATACTGATGTGTCAGCAAAACTTTCACTTCTTAACTCAGGAGACACGGAGGGGAGAACAAAACATGACGCCACATGGGATAATCCACAGACAGAGAAACAACAAGGCAACGCACAATATATAGAGACACTAACTAGGGGATGGACATGAACACCTGGAGACAACATGTGGAAGAGGCAGGAGCTGATTACAAGAGGGAGAAACACTGAGGGGAGCTGGACACATGACACAGGAAATCATAAAAACACACAAATCCTCTCAGGAAACTTACACAAAGACTGTTTGCAGTTGATCATCAACAGCAGAGCCATTGTAAGAAAGTAAATAAAATAAAAATACAAATAATAATAATAATAATAATAATAATAATAATAATAATGAAGAAACAGCTCCACTGTAAAAATGTAAAGTATTTCATGCAAATATGATTTCATAATCTTTTATTTTGCTCTCAATTTTGCTTTAAAGTCTTTCCTGATTTTTTTTTTTTTTTTTGCCAAGGAATATGTTCTGTTAGCTGATTTTTTTAAGAGAGATTTCATGGGGACAGTTATTTTTGAAGTGAAGTGGGGTTCTGTGGCAAAAGCTATGAACAAGTAATATCTTACCTGTTGACAATAGCTCTTTGATCAGCCTCAGCTTTTAGAAACAGATTTTTATGAGGATCATATATGAGCCAACAAAAAATGCAAACTGGGTCAACACAAAGGTGGATTGCATAGTCTTTCATATTTTTTTATTGCAGTAAAATGCAAGTTTTATTAGCAGCAGCAGCTAGCTGTAGCATTTCTTGTGCAGTCTGTGAAATTCCCAGTGGAAATTTCAGAATATTTCTGCCAAAATCCCAGTTTTGAGTTAAATTTTAGGCAAAATTTTAGTTTTATTTATGTGAATTGGCATGATTGTTTTAAGATTTCAATTTTTTAGAACAATTTAATTTGATATTGGCGTCGCTCAGAATAGCTGTTAGCTCATGACCAGTCAAAAAAGCTTTGTCTCCCCCAAACTTATCATAGCTTTACCACAAAACCCCACTTTCAAAGAGGTGAACTACTCTTTAAACAATCAAAGCCAGCAAAGATTTCTGTACCCATCATTTTCATCTTTGTCTCAGCAGATTTCAGCCATACCAGCCTACATGGCAGCTCAGGGAGCCATTCCTCTGAAAATGTCCCCAGGGGGCCACGGCGGGTCCTCCGGCTCCAAAGCAGAGCCCTGGAACAACCTAATCCTGGCTTAGGAGACCTCCAGCCCAGCCGCTCTAAATGCTACCTATGTACAGCAAACAAACTCTCCAAAGACTGCTGATGGTTGAGATGATCTCACGCTGATAAACTGTCGTTATAATGACTCGGGGCCAAGATGTGGGACCCACTACACACAGAGGTTGCTTTTTTGTTTGTTTGTTTGTTTGTTTTTAACCAGTACTGGATAGTCTGAGCAACAAAAAAAGAGAACTTTAGTTATTAACACATTTTTCACCAAACGGATGCAGAAGCACCATAAAACACTATAAAATGACAGAAACCAGTCCTAGTTCACAAATAAACACATTTTCAATGGGATTGATACAATCAGACATTTTGCTGAAGAAATTATGAACTTACAAAAGACAGAAAACACATCACAGCGGGACAGTTTTATATTGACATCACCCCTGAGGTGTAACAACAAGTGTTTATAAAGGGGCAGTTCACATAATTTTAGATTTTTTTTTTTCTTTCTTTTTTAATTAACCGAATCGCACCAAAACTGAATAAAGAGCTGAAGGGTGTTTTCAAAAGGTTCTCCTGTTGGGACAAAGTTTTTCTTGTTTGGAACAAGTCACATTATTTTGATTAAAATATACTTTGTACATACCGGTACTTTGGAAACATTTCGTGTGCCTAAATTTGCAAAACACCACAATACCAAATACAGTATATGCAGTGAAATGCACCCAGCAGAGCATGTTTCTTTTTCTTAACATGGACATAAAAAATAGGCTGAATGTTTTGGGCAAATTGTCAGATTACAATCATGACCTGCACTGCTTGTTTTATTTGGATTATAAGTGGTTGCGATAAGAGACATCAAATTGTTTAAATTTAAATGGTTGCAGCTGTAATGAAATCCATTTAATTATTATTTTTAATTGTTATTTACAATATATTTGGACATCCACATCCACCAGGGGGTGCTGCAGCACCCTCTGCATCCCTACTTCTTATAGCTTTTGTTGAACTGATCATTTACCTCCACCAATGGTGTTAGCCAGCTAATGGATTTTAAAGAAGGTTAAACATTTTAACCAATGGAATAAATGTAATTTGATTGTTTCATGACAACAGGTATTTTTTAGTGGTATTAAAGGGATAGTTCAGGTTTATTGAAGTGGGGCAGTGTGCAATGTTCAGTGTTTACTCTCAATGGCTGTCTGCACACCTAGTTTGGAGAAGCAGTTTGGAGTAAGGACAGATATTAACAGCTAACATTTACAAAAGTTATTATTTGTCATGTAAACCATTAAAATCTCACGTTTTTAGTGACCTACTCTCATGTTCTTTTACCCTGAATATGTTAATTGGGCCAGTTGAACTAAATTTTGTTTTGCATTGTGGTTGTTCTTAGTAAATAATCATTAAATGCAAAAATGATACTCTAAAATATTAAATAATAAAAAGGGATATCTGATAGTTTATACAATTTTCAAATTTAGTGCCTTTTTTGTTGCATAAATCTTCTGGCATTTCTTTTCTCAGCGTCAGTTTACTTGATTTGTTTGTCAGTGATTCTTCTGCAAACTGCAACCTGAGAACGAGCTGATGTCTACTGACAATGTGTTGGACACCAACTACTCAAATAATTTACACAATCCAACTTCTAAAACAAGCCAGATTACATCCAAACACCATCCCTCAAACAGAAAATAAATATCTGATGAGTTTTTTTTTATTTTTTATTTTTTAACAGTAAAAAGGCCAAATTTTACCGAGTCCATCTCTCCTCACCACTTCTTATACCTCATTAAAGCTGATTTACCGTTCAGGGCAATACAAACATCTCACATCTGAACCATCTACTGTTTTTTTTTGTTTTTGGATTTTAACACAAGAATCCCTCACAAAGTGCAAACACCTGTTAAACTACCTGCAGCATAAACTCTGCATAATAAATGTGATGTTGAATGCACTTAGCTCCCTCTACTGAATTCAGCTGAGATGTGCATCAACTAAAGTCAGGGTGTGGGGTTTGCCAAACTTTACTGAATCCCAAACCATTGTTATATTATTGTCATTTATTATATAAAAGTTTGTTTAATAAAATGACTCAGACTGTACAGTTTCTTGGCAAAACCTTTAATTTGCTCTTGACAAACAGAGGTGTAAATGTGGAATACTGTCATGAAATAAAAAAGTACCAAGTGTATGAGTTTAAGTGTAAAAGAAGAACTCACTCCAGTGTAATTGTATACTTCATTTGTGTTAAAGAGTAATAAAGATGAAGCCTTTTGACATAACATGAATGGTATGTGTGATGCAAACACCATTCCCCCTTGTATTTCCAAAACATGACATTGACTTCTTTATCTCTTTCCAATTTTTTTTAAACAGCTTTTTCATTTAAAAGCTGTAATTTCCCAATTTGTAAATACTCCCCTGTGTATTTCAGGATGTCTTTGAGGAAGAGCTGGACGGTGCACTGATTGAACGTATCCGTCAGCTTCTCCCTGACAGATTCTGCATACCTGCTCTGCACGATCTCCCTCCAGCACTGCTGAAATCTGACTCTCATTTCCTCCTGGAGCGCTTCGCCTACCTGTGAGCTGAACGTGTGGCTGAGCAGGAACACCTCTCCTCTCTTGAAATGCTCCTCACAGCTTTCATGCTTCTCTGACAGCAGGCTCTCCGCGGCTTTGAGCATCACGTTCAACTCCTTTGTGAGGAGTTTCTTCTCCTCCTCCTGTTTGCATTCAATAGTGCTCATGCTTTTGAAATGACTCCTCCAGTCCTGCTTCTGCTCGTATGTCATCACAGGAAAGTTTTCTGTTTCAGATCCCAGCATGCCCTTAGCAACCCAAAATACAGTCTCACCCAGAAGATTAAGATCAGGGATCTTATTCGCTGCTTTAACATAATTCTCATAATCCAGACTGTGGGTGATGCATTCTGCTTGTTTGTAGTTGAGCTCCCTGAACAGAGTTTCTTTGCTTCCCTTGAAGCCCCAACTTCTCATGTAGCCAATGTGAGTCTTCACCGCAAACAGGCTCCACCACTCCCATGCCTTGTGGATCAGGTTCAGCATGCACGGGTTGACGTTCCGTGTCAAACATGGGCTGTTCATGGTGAAAACATACACCTTCCAGTCCTCAGGAACATCCCCTGAACCGAGAAGCTCCTGCGTTTGTCTGATGATGATGTCCTCGCTGTGCTCTCCGCTGTTGTAGTTGGGGTAATAAGGCCCGTACATGACGAGCTCCTCTCGCTTCTCTATCACCGCCCATGAATGCTGCTTGTCGTCGGCGCCACATTCCTCTGTGATGTCTCTGTGAAAGGCGGAGAATTTACTGTTCGCAGCGTCGCCGAGCAAAATGTCGCCGATGGTTCCTTTGGACCGGAGATGTTCCAAAACTTTCTTTGAGGAGTTTTGTGTGTCCGACCAGAACAACGTTTGTTCAAAGAGCCTCGCGGTGTCGGTCAGGTATTGAGTCCTCCTGTTCACACAGTTATGAGACATACAGTTGTAATCGTTTGACCTATAAGATACAACAAAATAAGAAGTTTAGCAGATGTTTTGCCAACTAGCTTAAATATTTGTAAGCTCAATCATCCATAACAGCAAAAAAAAGGTTAAATCATGTCATCTGGGTCAGTTTCTTTAAGTGAGAAATGTTTCGTCCCCCATCCAGAGGACTTTGTCAGTCTGCAGCCTGCCAACCAGTTTGGACCCATAGGCCGCATTTACTGATGTGTTTCAAGACAACCTCCTGTTGGAATGTCAGAAGTAGATGTTTAACGCATCGAAAACAATCAGTCATCATGTACAACAGGGGTCTGCAACCTTTACGATCAAAAGAGCCATTTTTGCCCCTTCATTCATTAAATTAAATGTGTCCAGAGCAAACCTGCTACAAGTGTCATTATCAACAGGTGGCCCATGGGCCACTTTAAGTTTGTTAGAGGGGACTTTTCTGGTTGGTTAGCGTGAAATTGTAAAATTAAAACTTTTTAAATTTAATTTACCCTTTATTTATACAAGTAGTCTAATTGAGTCATGAGAACTCATTTTCAAGAGAGGCCTGTTTTTGGGAGCAGATGGTGGGAGTTTTAGGGGCCTTGCTCAGAGGCCCAGAGTGGGGCTGATGAGGGTGGAGGCAGGTGTGGGTGTTTCACCTTTAGCGCCCACATTTTAATGTTGATGGTACCGGGAGCTGAACCTGCAACTGTCCGATCACACGCCCATCTTCTCTGACCTCTGCGTCACCACTCCCCCATCAGCATCAGCTTTTAACGATTGTTAACATTTATTGATATTTGTACATTTTGAGACAAAAGAAAAGACTGGATTCCATCCATCCATCCATCCATCCATCCATCCATAATCTTTACTCGCTTCTTCCTTTTCTGGTTGCAGGGGTCACTTGTGCCCATGTCCAGGTCACAAGTCGGTCA
>JARVGQ010000210.1:19029307-19040249 GCA_031762355.1 Hypsolebias martinsi
TCACATTTCTTCCTCGAAGACGATGGGTCCCCAGTATCCTTCCAGTTTTTAATAATGTGCTGGACAGTTCTTAACCCGATTTTAGTAGTTTCTGCAATCTCCTGAGATGTTTCCTCTGCTTGATGCCAATGATTTGACCCTTCTCAAACAGACTGACATCTTCTCCACAACCACGCAATGTGTCATTCAACATGGTTGTTTAAGAAATGAGAAGCAACTCATTGCACCAGTTGGGCTAAATAACTTGTTTCCAGCTGAAAGATAATCACCTATGCAGTAATTATCCAAGAGGAGGCTCATACCTATTTGCTTGGTTAAATCCAGGTGGTGACTTTTTATTTTTTGGCCAGGCAGTGTAATGTACGTCTATTGATTTTATTAAGTTTGTGTAAGTTTCCTCTCCATCTGGGAACGAAAAGAACCGGAAGGTCACCGTGGTCGGACGGCTGACAAGAGCTTAAACTGAAGGAACAGGATGATAAAACATTTTTTTTAATCCTTTAAAACTGGCCCATGCCTAGTTTTTCCATTCATTTCTCAAACATTGTAGACTCTTGTCTTACCAGTGTCTGATGAGATTAACAAGCATCCTTATTATCCAAGACACATTCAAATACAAAATTACTGCTGCGCACAAATTTAACAAGTACAAGTGGCGAGCCGAGGCTCAGTCTGTCATACGCCCTCACATGTTCAGTGTGGTTGTCAGTAAGGCACCAGTGGATTAATCTTTTAGATAAATAGATGAACGCTGCTCATTAAGAAACTAAAATGTCAACATTTGTCTCAAGTGAAAGAAGCAAATGCAAGGCATATAAATTCATGGTGAAAGAAGAAGGACGTGGTCCAAAGTGACATTCCTTGTTGTGTTGATGCCAAGCTGCATCCTGCAAAGAACCACAGGGCACACATGTCCACAAAGCTGTTTTTTTTACCAGCAGGATCCTCAATCTGATCCAGATTTCAGGGACTCTGGAAATCCAAGAAGAGACACAAATGTATCTATTGCTTCTTATATTTCTACACATTTATGCTCTCCGGGAAATGGGGAGGAAAAAGAAGATGATCTGCCACGTCTGAATGGATGCTCATTCTCTTTCAGCTGATGAAGAAATTTGTTCTAATCACGTCCCTGAAACAATCATTTGTTTTAGTCTGAAGCGTACTTTCCATTTGGTTTTGTCGCTGATTCAGCTGCAGAGGTTGCTGACAGGGCCATAATTCAAGTCCGACTTCATTCATCACTGAACGCCACCTTCTTTACATGTTTGAGAGGGAAACATGAAAGCACGCTTGTGCTTCAGTCGATGAATCACAGAAACACATTCTGATTCATGAACGTGCTTGGGTACCTTATTTGTTTTTAGTAAATCGATGTGCACCAAAGCACCACATTTTTAGTCTCCCACGCCAGATAATTAGTCCACTGAACGTCATTTTGAAGTTGCTTCTCATTTCAGGTTTTCGATGATGGCGACCTCCTGTCTGTCGGCATGGCTTGGACTCAGGCCGTTCAAACAGAAGCTGCCGTTCCTGCTCAGCGCTCCTGGAACCGGACTGAGAGACAGCGTCATGTTGGAGTAAGCCTCTCTGTCCTCGCATAGGTTGACTGACAGCGTCCTCTTCCCAGGGGTCATTTCCTGGTTCATGGTCGCGTTAATTCCCAGCTCGGACGACAGCTTGCGCTTGATGGACGCGGCTCGCTGGAACCGGTCGTAGATGTCGACGCTGAGCCTCCTGCGGGTCTCTTTGAACTCCGCCGACACGTTTGCTGTCCACTCGGCTGCATGCGCACGAAACTCACCGACCTGCAGTGACAGAAACACAGATCGATGTCAACACGTGGTCAGACATGCTCGCTTTAATTCTGAGGAAGCAAATAGAACAAAATAAATAGTCCAGATATTTCTGCTGCCTGCTGATCAGACAGAAGGTGGATGGATGGATGGATGGATGGATGGATGGATGGATGGATGGATGGATGGATGGATGGATGGATGGATGGATGGATAGATAGATAGATAGATAGATAGATAGATAGATAGATAGATAGATAGATAGATAGATAGATAGATAGATAGATAGATACTTTATTATCCTTCCTGACACAACCATAGCCCTCTGTGGAGCAGACATCTACCATCTAGGGCACCCGGGGGAGCAGATGGTGGGGGTTAAGGGCCTTGCTCAAGGGCCCAGTGTGGGGCAAATGAGGGTGGAGGCAGGTGTAGGTGTTTCACCTTTACCAACCACATTTTGATGTTGTCGGCCCAGGAATTTGAACCAACGGTCTTCCAATCACGGGCCCACCTTTGCTAACCTTTTCACCACCACTCCCCTCTGATAGATACTTTATTAATCTCATTAGGAAACTCAACTGTTACTATATCAGAAACAAGTGCAGTTACTGGTATTTGTTGCAGTCTAGCCAGGGAAGAACTTGACACCAGGAATCTGCAGGAGGCCCAGGAATGACGTTTCTAGTTGTGGACCCTCAGAAAAATGGGACTCCCATAGAAACTCTTCACAACTCTTATCAGTGAGAACGTTTCCTGAGCTGTGGATGCACGGTATGGTTCTCCA
Source organism: Hypsolebias martinsi (assembly GCA_031762355.1). Taxonomy (NCBI): domain Eukaryota; kingdom Metazoa; phylum Chordata; class Actinopteri; order Cyprinodontiformes; family Rivulidae; genus Hypsolebias; species Hypsolebias martinsi. The sequence goes on from JARVGQ010000210.1 coordinate 19,031,891, forward strand.
GCTGTCCCTTAGAGGACAGGAAAGACTTGCAGCTTATTGCCAAGACTTCACAGAAGATGGTGTCTTTCCACCATCCGCAGAAAATTTCTGCTCTGTCTGGCTGAAAAGCAGAGCTGAAAATATCCGTTCTCTTTGTTTGAGTTATATTTTAATCCTTGTACGTTTTCTATCATCTCCATGGGATTTGCCTGGTTAAAAATAGGTTAGCAAATAAATAATTCAAATATATACGCTGCTATAAAACAGACTGCAATCAAAGTGAGTTTATTTGTGGAGAAACGTGCAAAGACTTTTATTTTCTTATCTTGGTATACTGGCTATTTCTCATGGAAACTGAATTTTGCTCTTTGTCATTTGGAAAATCCTCTTGCCACAAAAAATAAAATAAAATAATAATAATAATTTCCATTCACCCATGCTGTGGTAAAGAAACATTGATAGGCTGAAGGCACACAAAACAAACAATGTAGTCCTTTGCAGCATAATGTAGTGATTTCTAGTGAGGTTTTAAAGACCTGCTGTTTGTCCAGCGGTGCAGCCCATACCTTCCTTCTCTTCACTTGCTGGACATTTTTTTCACTTCTGATGGTACTCTGGCAACGTGAGTCAAAGAGTTCAGCAGCAGGCGGTCACTTCGAGTACTCGAGCTGTTAACAATTACATATTCTGCTTCTCCACTCAGAATCCACTTGGAATAGACAGAAATCCAAAGTAGCGTTTGAGTAGCCATTTTATTATACTTTGCTGTCTGGTCAAGGACATCACCACAAGCATGACCAAACAGTTACTTCATTTCCTCCAATAATAAATCACTATTTATTCCTTCTTTAGCTTTTGTTGTGTTATTTCTAATCATCTGTAAAGAGGTGCTTTAAAACCCTCAGCACTCCTAGTTCCTAAGGACGTGATTTAATGTATGTATGTGTTACATTTCTTAAGTCATGTGCAGTTATTTAAAAGCAATTATGAGCATAATAATAATAATATGCAGAAGTTATGCAATGATGGGGAGATTGATCTCTTTACTAGAGCGGATCTCGCTAATGTGACCAATAATTAAAAGAAATTCAGTGTGAGATCATGAATGGCATCTCCATGAATCTCTTCAGACAGCTGTGGAACAGCTCTTCCCTCGAGCACTCTTGTCCTGAGCTCTAATTAGTGAACCCCGTGGAAGAACTTCCTAACCTTCATTTGTTATCTGTAGTTGGTCTCCATCTATCAGGGAGCTGAGATTTATGGAAAACAAACGAATAAACTAATACCAGAAGAAGGAGACCTTGGAATTGATACAACCAGGTCTAGGCTGTTTTTATTTTTTATTTTTATTTTTTTTTTACCTTTGCTGTCTATTATTTTTTTTATTTTTTTTTATTACCTTTATTTAACCAGGCAAATCCCACTGAAATCACAGATCTCTTTTACAAGGGAGCCCTGTTTTTGATCTGTGGGAGGAAACTGGAGTACCCGGAAAAAACCCATGCAAGCACAAGAAGAACATGCAAACTTGGCACAGAAAGACCTCCGGTCCAACCGGGTATTGAACTCAGGACCTCCTTGCTGTGAGGCAACAGTGCTAACCACTGAGCCATTGTGCTGCCGTCGTGCTATTACAGTCTGGTTCAAATTTAGAACAAATTTAAAATAATAATTTCCCTTACAGTCCAGCTTTCTTTTATTTGTGCAGTCACAAGAGGCAGAAAATAATAGCAAGTAAACTTTTTTTTTTGTAAAACGGTATGCTTTTTATTCAGTTTATGCATAAAATCACAGGCACATAATGCTGCCACTGGAAAATGTGGCATGCTAAACCATCACTTAATCATTTATTTAGTTTTAGGAATATAAGTCAATAAAAAGGCATATTTTTTCTGGCTTCTAGAAGATACGCATTGTATCTTCTGGAGTACATTTGTGGTTATTGAATGGTTTAATCATGTTGCATCAGGCCTTCTTCTCTGAACTGATTATTTATTTATTAGCTTTTGAGGTGAAGAGGCACTTGAATTGAGATTTTTGGCACATGTGAGTGAACATTTGGAGAAAAAAAAAAAAAAGCCTCTCCCTAGTTGCTTTCTCTGTCTGCTCATCCTCAATGTTCCTCCCTACCAGGAACTTCCCTCTAAAATAACAACGCTTGCCTCCCACTAATCTGATTCTCTGCAGAGCTCACGGCCTCCTCTTATATCTGTTAGTGGGTTGGGAGGAACTCAGCCCTTTCAAGTTGGCACCACCCTAATTTGAGTCACATAGAATTAAAAAAAAGAGGTGGATGTTGTGAGTTTCAGCAGAAGTGTACATTTGGCTCAATGAGACCAACTGTATAAATAAAGGGTAAATTAAAAAATTAAAAATTTTAAATTTGAATGTGTGTCTGCCATTTTGCATGTGGATTATGAAGCTGCCAGAACAAGAAATCTTTTTACTGAGCAGACAGACAACCGGTGTGAGACGGTATTTACCTCACACAGCAATGATGAATAAGAGCCACTTTCAGATTTATGCCTTGAGCATAAAACTATAAAACAATAAGAGCACAACGTGTCTGTTACAAAGAAGCTCTGACCAGTCTGCGTGAACTTTCTGCAAATGTCTCTCCAACTAGAACAGGGGTCTGCAACCTGCGGCTCTTTGTCCCTCTGCAGCGGCTCTTAAGCTTTGTCCAAACCTGACATAAAACTTAATTTTATTGTTTGTTATACCAACAACAAAAACAGACCTGCCTCCTCTTCAACAAGTAACACAATGTTATATTGTGCATTCTTTAGTTTTCTTTGGTGCTGATTCGTAAAACCACATCAAAGCCTGAGACCGACCTGGCCTGCACATTAAGCACATTATTATAGACCGGCCCGCTCATGACAACTCAGCGCATTAACATCATATCTGGAAGATGTCCGTAATGTTCAGCTAAATCTCAGGCTTTGGTTATCCCATGTGAATGTGCCACGTAAAAAAGCAGAAGTTGGTGAGTAATTCATTTATTACATGCAGTCCCTAGTTAAAACTAATTCCATGCAAATAGGGCTTTAGTTGTTATCATCCCCATATGTAGCGTTAATGGCTAACATTCAAAGCAGGTAGAGATAATGACTGTGTGCAAGTGATTACTTGATCTCCCGCCTTTCATGGTGGTGGGATGATAAAAATAACGGCAGAAACCAAAACTGTTATTGACGCTGTCATTCAGTGTTTTTGTTGCATCACATCCAGCCACAACAGGAAGTCGGAAAACTGGCAGTTTAAAACTCCCGTGAGTCATTGCTTTGAGCGCAAGACAGTGACTCGTGAATATTTAATGTTTGTGTAATGATTCTTTTGTCACCATGTGTCAACCATCAGGGTACATAATTATGTCATCTAGTTTTAATATTGGTTTTATTGAGACTGTTGCTCCGATACAGGCTATTATTTGCCATTATAATGAAGGTTTCTGCGGCAATGAGTAATATTCTATTGTTCGTCACAACAGCAAGCTTATGAAAAACTATAGCCAGTATCATCCATCTGTTGGCTTTTGTAATGGAAGCATTGTCTGCTAGTGATTGTTTTGTAGGATATTAATGTTGAATTTTGTTTTTGCACCTGCTCAGCGTGAAGCTTTATGAGTTTAAAGCATCTTTAAGGAGCAAATAATTCACTTGATGCTGTAAATTACAGCCGGGCACAGCTGGGGACAGTCACACAGGATTTGACCTTTGAAATCGATTTTATTTTAAATATCCCAGCGGTTCCTCCACAACACCACCTACCTCCTCTTTGGTTTTCTTGGAGATGACTCGGAACCAGTCTCCGATCATGCTGAGAACTGCAGCAAAGTACGCCAAGCCAACCAGGATCCAGAACAACACCACAGGCTTGTAGTAGTACTCCAGACTCTCTGATCTACCTGCACAGATAAATGTCAATGCCAATTTATTTATAAAACACACAAAAAACAACAAAAGCTGACCAAATACTTTGCAATTTAGTCAAATTAAAACGAAAATAATAAGAACAATAAACAAATACATCTCATACCACTCAGGAAGAACAAGAGGGTTAATAATGAAATACAACAATAATAAAAATCAGGTATAAGTGGTTCTCAAACTTTGCGTGGATCAAAAGCCGAGGAAAAAAGATGAGATTTGAGAAAAGATTTAAAAGTCCAACAGTCTCTGCGGTCTTTGAATTATCAGGTAAAATGTTCCACAGTTTTGGGGCAGCAATCGCAAAAGCCCGATCACCTCTGGACTTCAGTTTGGATCTGGGGGCATCTAAGAGGAGCTGGAGGGTAGACTGGAGTGCTCTTACTGGATGTTAAGAAGTTCACATAACTAAGACAGGGCCAGACCTTTTAAGACTTCAAAAACAAGAAATAAAATCTTAAAATCAATCCTGAAGTGGTCAGGAAGCCAGTAGAGGGAAGCCAGGACATGGGCTATGTGATTGTGTTTTTTAGTTGCTGTTAAAAGATGAGCTGCAGCGTTCTGGACGGTTTGTAAGCGATGCAGAGATGATTTCTCTAAACCAACATACAGAGCATTACAGTAGTCCAGACGATCACTAATCAAAGTGTGAATCACCTTTTCAAAGTCTCAGAAAGGGAGACAAGACTTCACTTTGGCAATAAGTCTTAATTGGAAGAAACTTGATTTCACAACTGCATTTATCTGTTTGTGTAATTAAAAGTACTATCAAAAATAACTACCAGATTCCTGACAGTGGAGTGGCTGTATGAAGCCAAGGGGCCAAGAGTGTCAAGTGTGTTACATTAACCAAAGCTGATGACTTGAATTTTATTTTCATCTAAATTTAGAAAATTTAGTTTTAACCAGACTTTAATGTCATTTAGATAGTTCAAGAGTGGTTCCAGTGGAGAGACCTTGTCTTTCTTAATGGGCAGATACAACTGAAGAATAATAATGTAGTAGAACAGGCTGCTTGATATTATCTAATTCCACCTTTGCACTTGTCAATAATTATAACGGACTCGTTCGGGTCTCAAAATAATAATTATTGATTTAAAACGGGTTCACTTCTTTTTAGGTTCATTAATTTCTAGTGCGACCAAGAGAAAATGATGGTAACTTGACACGTTAATTATGTTTGACCTTCAAATAAATTCGGTCATTTATTTAACAAATCATCAAATTAACATACATTTACACATGATTGTAAGTTATTATTTCTTAAGGCATAAACATCGGACATCTTAAAATAATCATAATCAGCGAAGCAATGAAAAGTCATGTTTTCTAAAAATGGACACCAAAAGCAACATGTAGAGATTAAAAAGCAGTGGACCTAAAATAGACCCTTGAGGGACCCCACGGATTAAAGGAGCTGCAGATGATGAACATTCCCCTAAATGAAGAGACAAACTCATGCTAGTCAGGATCTAAACCAGGATAAAACTGTGCCTTTGATACCAACCACCTGCTCAAGTCGAGAGTGAACAAATAAAGGTGCATTACATTGTTGTTTACTGCTAAAATTAATCTTATGAGAAGAGAAGCAAGAGAAAGCAGGATGCGTGTTTGTTTATGGTGATTCAAAGCAGTGAGCTAAGTAAAACTACATTTTATCCAACTCTTAATGAGACTTGGTGTGTCACCTTTAGACAGTCGTGTCTGTTTCTGTCTGGCTTGTAATTGGCCTGATGCTTTTGACTCACTTCAAAGGATAGATACTTTGTTGGAAAATATGAAAAGTAAGACTGAGGAGATGAAACAAAATGGTCACATTCAAAGCAGAACATTTAGGAAGATTTCCCAGAAATCCAATTATGTGATCTCGGTGCTCCAAGCATGAAAATTCAGTAGGGTTCTCACTTTCCTGGAAAATGGTCTGATTATATGTAAAGACTTTCACTTTGTGTCATTCACCACCCATCCTCCTTTTAAAGAAAATGAAATTTATTATCTTGTCAAATCTTTTTCTCCGGAATCACTACTCGAGTATCACTAATTATAATTATAATTTAAAATGAGATGACATTTTGATAATCGTCTGATCTGTATAAATCTGCATTTAAAACACCGAATATAGATTTTATGCAAGTGAAATTGATGGGAGGGTTTTCAGAGTAAACTAGCTTGGGCAGCAAATGCTTAAGTGGTATACATAATGATCCACCACAGGAAGTGTTTAACTAACAGAAGTCGGGGCTAATTGGTTTACTGTAACTACAGGGCGGTTGGTGCAGGCGCTGTAATCTAATCTATACTCATTAGGCTTGCTCAGGGAAGTTGAATTTAGCAGCTAAGTGTTTGTGATGTTTCCCATCTGCCTCTCTTTTGTTATTTTCCAGGCAGGTCAACTCAAATTAACCACCTGCTACAAACACACACACTTATATATGGCGTCTCCCATGTATTGATTCATTTTGTTTTCCAGATTCTCACATTCACCTTCTGATTAAACACCAACACCTGCTGTTAAATCTTTGTAATTTAATGTCTATATGTCATTATGTATTTGCAAGGACAAAAGTATTACTAAGCAAATATCTTTTTTGCATTTGCATTTTACACAATGATGCATCGGAGATGGAAGAAGTTTGACATATTTTAGAAAAGGAGCTTCATTTGGTGGTAAATTTCCAGCAAGTTAAGCTAGAAGTAATTTGAACTGGTTAAGGTGGTCGTCCCACAGCAAGAAGATCCCATGGTTGCTTCTCGGCTGGGGCCTTTCTGGGTGAAGTACGCAAAACAAAAACATGCATGTTAGGTTAACTGGTATCTTGTCTGTGTGAGTAAGAGTGAGAATGAATGTCTCATTCACCTTGATGTCTCTGTGATGGACTCGTGACCTGTCCGGGGTAGACCTCTCTTGCACTGTGACTACTTGATGTACTGTAAATGGTAAATGGAGCTCAGGGGCCAGACATCCAGCAGTTAGTCATAATTAAGTTTGTTTCGTGGTTTAAAAGTTAGTTTTATTTAAAATGAACCCATTGGTGTGCCAAACTGAGTTCATCTGTGGGCCTGATTAGTTGAACAGCCCTGGCGTTGATGTTCTTTTTTCACAAATATAAAGTTCGGAAGTAGAAGTTTAGGAAGTTAGTGAAGTACAAAAAAAGTCTAACTTTTAAAATTTGAGTATAATTTTAAAACTGTAGATGATGTGCCGTAGTCAAGTTTTGATATTCTGATTTTTATGAATGGAACAGGTAATTCATAAAGCTATCTGCAACAGGTATGATACTAATTGTTCATCACATTAATAACTTCCGTTTAATTCAACAGCTCTGTTGTGTATGAACACCAGCTTGTCACTAGAAGACAATCAATAAACAAAAAAATCAGCGTAGAAAGTTCAGAACAGCAGTGAGTTTAAACTTTTGAAGTAGCATTTCATGCACATATAAAGGAAAAAAAAATCATAAAAATATATGTTTATGAAGCAAAAGACAGCATGGTGGTCTGGTGGGAGGCTCTTTACTGCTGAGCACTTCTCGAGTCAAGCTGGCTGAGGCATCGCTCAGCTATAAATATTCCAGTTCTAATCGAGGTGGCAGACATAATGAAAAAATAAAAAGAGATCACACACCCTCAGTTGAATTACTTTTTTCTCCGACGACGAAGTCCCCGAAGCCGATGGTGGTGAGGGTTATGACGACGAAGTAGACGGACTCGAGCGTGCTCCAGTCTTCGATGTACTTGAAGATGACAGCTGGCAGGGCCACGAAGATGAGGCACCCGAACAGGATGAAGAGCAGGGTCGAGATGACACGGATCTTCGTCTGGCTGACCTTCCACTTCTGAGGAAATAAAATATGTTGATGCATGACGCAAGCAAAAAATTAAAAAGAGAAAAGAAATAACGTCTTGGTAGGAATATCAGGGTGAGGCTTCAGAGAATTCAAACACTCAGAGCTGACAATAATTTTATTTTTCAACTCTTTCTACCAACACGTGGCGTTTTCTGATATCTTAAACGTCAAACTGCAAAAGTTGAAGTGACGCAGCTTTAACAGTCAGATGGTGCGCCCACCCAAACAGGGATGACGGAAGAATCCTGTCACCTGCTGTCACAGCCGTGTGTCACACTGTTTCATGCTCAGTCAAAGCAGATATTCTAAAAGCTTCAGAATAGTGGCGGTACGTAAAACCTGCTTTAACTTTGCAAATTACAGCTTGATTTGAGCCCCCGCAGTCCTTTTCCGAGCTCGTTACTGTGCATTGAAATGCTGCTGATGCCTGTGCAGCATTTTTTTCTTGAGGTGACGGCTTTCAGCTGGTTCCACGCTGAAAGCATCATGTCCTTTTCCTCAACAGTTATGCAAGCTCTGAGCACAGAGCCTCTGCACGAGAATATAAGCAGCAGATCACCAAGTCTGTGAAGTTTCTTTTTTTTTTTTTTTTTTTTTTGG
>JARVGQ010000210.1:19137798-19148523 GCA_031762355.1 Hypsolebias martinsi
AATTGTGGGAATCCTTCCACTGATCCATGCTATGAATCCTCATCCAGATTGATTCCACCACGCTGACGAGTCCCAAAGCTCGTAAAGCAGCTGATTTATTGAGGTCACAGCATGGATCAAACTCTCACTCTGACTTGGAAGCTTAGACATGGCAGTAATCGTCGCTGAAGTCTTCCTCAATTTCCGATAGAACAGTGCTCCACGCTGAACAGAACAGCTGCTGCCATCATAAATCCAATTATATAAAAATCTTCCACATCCTCCACAGACAGGACTGACAGACACATGACCTTCCACTCGCCCTAGGAATCCATCACGTAACCTCCAGAATGTGTCTGTGACTGGCAAGCTGGCTCTCCCGGGCCTTGTCGCTTTGTAGAAAAAAAATCTTGTCAATAGAGTTGATCATCCATGATACCAAATCCATAATCACTTTGCGTTTGAGAGATGAGTGCCGAGGAACTGCAGACAGGACAAAGAGCTATGCAGGGAGAGGAAAAGACGAGAGAGGAAGAGCAAAGCTGCCGCTTGCGACCAGAGCAAGGCAAAAAAAAAAAACTGACTTATAGGCCGAAAAATAAGGTAGGATTGGATGAGACTTTAAACTGTGCCAATAAACAAACAGAGGAAAACTTTTTATTTCTCTAGTTCATCTGTTGTCATTTCACTACAAAACTTATCCTCAGTTCAGATAAAACAAATGCAATAGATATATAAAATGATGTTGTTGTGAATAGAAATGGTTTACAACTACTTTTCTTAAAGCTTCGCTTTATAGAGTTTAAGAAATAAATGTTACCAACTGTATGCAATTGGAAGTTGAGGCTGTTGTGTCACTTCTTGTTCCTGCACTTTCCAGCATACACTTGATTCAGACTTTTTTTGGTCTAACTCAGGATAGTAAGAGTTTGGATGCTTTACATTGCTTACTGTCAGAGAATTTTCGGTCAAGGTTTATGAATGTTGTATTGTGTTTTTCTGAGATGGCTTAGAAACGTACAGTATTTCCCTCTGCTCTGAGAACCTGCTGTCTACCAGGACAATCTCTCATCTTGACCTGAGGCCATCTCGCAATGCCTCCTTGGCGTTGTCGCCATGAGAACATGTCCAAAACATTCTCTTATCTCCATCTGGAGGCTGACTCACCGACGGCCATGGATCATGTCTCGAGTTTGCCCCTGGCATTAATAAAGTACCGTATTTTTTGGACTATAAGGCACACTTAAATTCCTTCTTCTCAAAAATTGACAGTGAGCCTTATAATCAGTTGTGCTTACTGACCTTGAACTGTTTTTATATGGTTATTGTGAATGAGTTGAATAAAGTTTGACTTATCTGACTGTTGTGTTTTGCTTAATTTGCCTTATAATCCGGTGCACATTATAGTCCAAAAAATATAGTACCTATCTATGTCTGTGCGGCTGACTGCAGCTGGCTACAAGGGAACACACGATGGTCTCTGCTGCTGTATGTCTGCAGTAAAATATATGACGCTCATTCGGTGACGTTCCATGCATTATCTATGTATATAATCTGTCTTGAATGGGTCATTGCAAGTAAAAAAAAAAAGACTTAAAAATCGTCTCCTGCCGTTGAGTGTGGCTCATTTGGGTAAACAACATTAATGAGAGAGATTTTCTATAACGCCTTTAATTTTTTTTAAGGTTTTGTGAATTCAAAATGTTGACAGCATTATTATTATTATTTTTTTTTCCAAATTCCTCTAAATTCACAAGAAGCACATCGAAATGCAACTCTGTTATGAACTAAGGATACATTTTTTCTTTCAAGTCACCACTACCCCTGAGACTGAGTCTCCCTTTCACTGTTAATTTGAAGTGTCCATTATTTGTTGAACTATTCTTATAGACACATGGACAATCCTTCAAGAAACCTGTGTGCTAACAGTTCTTTTTTTTTTGTTTTTGTTAAATGATCATATCAGCTTCATAAAATATATTTTTAAAGATTAACCAAAATACCAAGCGTAACAAATCTGTATATTGTAACAACAGAAGGTTTTAATGGAGAAGATGATGACATTTGAGTGTCTGCTAATGTAACATATGTACAGTAGTCCCTCGCTACTTTGACTTTTGCGGACTCGCTCTTTCACAGTTTTTCAAAGTAAGACTGTACAGTACACGAGAACAAAAAAAAAAAAAGGACTGTACACAACACACGCTTGTCAACTTTAATATTACTCACGTGATTGGGACGGTACGGGATACAGTAAAAGGTAACAAAAATAAAAACTTCAGACAGGCGCCACCATTTTGTAGTTTTCTCTCAATAAGCCTACACTGTATTGCTGCATAAAAGGACTACATTTCCCAGAAGCCCCAACAGTGATTTTGGCCGTTGCTTTTTGCTGAAATGGAGGGAAAGTTTTGATGCAATCTGAAAAAGTTTGGTCCTTATTGATAGTGACTTTGGCGCTCAGTGGTTGCGCAGAGCCGTACGGAACCGACCGGGAAGTGGACCAGAACTGGACTTCCTGCCTCATCGGTCAATCTGAGCGCTACTTGTCGGCCCGTGAGGCCTCAAGAGCGGGGAAGCATTGCTTGGAGGACCGATGTTTTCTTCGGAGCTCACCGGGACGTTTTTCATCTGGATTTGGACTCGACCAGGACCATTGTGTGTTTTTTTTGTTTGCAGTGCGTAGCTACTGTACAGTACACAAACATATGTTGTTAAAATTACATAGGTTTAAGAGTTTAGAACATTGAAAGAGTGTGGAACGGTTTCTAAAGCCTTAAAATATATATAAATACTAAAATAAATATAGCGTTCCTACTTTCTGGTTTTGCATTTACAGAATGTAACCCCCGCAATAAACGAGGGACTACTGCACAACATTTCAATAAAAGTGATGAGAAACATTTTTCGATTGTCAAGATGACTTTACTGTTTTACTCCTTTAACATTACAAAGAGTTTGAAAATCATTAATCTGTGGGATGAATGTGCTTCAGGACGAGGTCCATTTGTTAGTTTAGATGTGAAACATAAGTCATTTGAAGATTTTAATTGTTAGACAACTTTCAGATAGCTATATATAAGCGATCTTGGTGGTATATTTGTGTCATAATTCTTACTTTAAAAAATAAACCCAGTTTATGGAGCTTCTGAACTTGTCTGTGAACTAGTCCTGTGCTGGTCCATCAGTCAGAATGAGTGCCGCCTTTATTAATGTCATGTTGTCAAAATGTTGAAGTCACTCGTCATATTTCCTGTGTCAAACAAACAAAAATGGACATACCTTATGGACCCCAATGGTGTCTGGGAAGCATCCGAGAAGACCTTTGTATTCATTGTTGGTCTCCATGAGGAAGTGGAGGTCTTTTTTGGGCTGAAAAACAGCAAAAAAAACAAGAAAAGATAAATGGGTAAAGGAAAAGGTGATACTTCAGTAAGAACCTAAAATGGTAACAAACACCAAGGTTAACGCCAAAGCAGGAAATGGTGCAATAACTTGATAAGAATGAGGACAGGGAAGTCACTCAGATAACACCAGCATGGATTTAGATGGACATCTGTAAGATGGCACACTTTATAGACTTTAAGGTACATGAATAAAACATTTACTGGTTTAAAAATAGGCTGACTAATCTGCTCAGACAGTAAGTCAACGCAACCCGTTACTGTTTGTCTTTTAGCTCCTGAGGTGAATCCATGTCCAGACATGATTTGTCCCCAAAACTAAACCAAAGATGGGACTACACCTACAGCCAACAACTCTAACAAATCAGCTGGAGCAGCACGAGCTTACCAAATGAATCCTTCCTCTGGAGGCTGCTGGGACATCAAAAAAGCCAAGAACTTTATTAAATAGAACACTGATCAGACTACATAAAAACAATTTAAATAGAGTTAACTCACTGCAAAGGCATGAAGATGCGTAAAAAAAATAAATAAAATCCATATTCAAATTCATGATCGTAAACAAAATCTGTTAAATCGCTAGACACTGAACAAGACAGTTTGATTTAGTTGCTGTTTTTCTAATTTATGGTTAAAAAAAAAACTTTACTGTGAGCAGCAGGAATTCTGACAAATGCTATGGACGATGGTCTAAACAATGATTTCATTAAAAAGGTTTTGGGGCCAAGTCTATAAAAAGATATATGAACGCTGTAAGTTGAGGGGAAATATTGAGAAAAAAACAAACAAACTGGAGTTTGTCCTAAAGGTTAGTGTCAGATCTAGTTTTCTAACTTTGTGACCGAATGCCAACAACCACGTCCATTTGTTTACCTACGGAAACAGCCAAAGTGACTGAAAATATGACAAAAATGGCAGCGTCCATGGAAGAGCCATATGGACACAAGAAGTTGGACAATGTTAATGTGTTGGTACATTTTTACTTCTACTTTTATCTGTAAAAAAAAAAAAAAAGTCATTTCGCAAAAGCGGTGTTTGAATCCCGAGCTCCGTCTTCATGCCACTCCACCGCCCTGCTTGATTCTCAATATTTATTCTCGACATTCTCTTTTCCTTCAGGTTTAGCAGCAGATTCCCTCCTATGTGCTCTCATCTAAACTAAACATCTTCAGATACGCTGCCTGTCTGGTCTGATCCCACCAAATGTTTACCAACACAAATAACAGCTAGCTTAATGTTGCTCAGTCATGTGCCCCCAAGCTTTCAGATGGTTTTGGCAAATTCAGCCAAGTGTGGACCCAAATGCCAGAATTACATAATATACAGTACAGTATGTGGAAAACTGCTGGAGTAAGAGTACAATTACAAACTACCACCATCTAGAGACACTGGTTATAACTCTAGATTCATAGTTGAAGTTTTTCAAGGAGTTTAGGAGTTTTTTTTTCACGCACATTTTCACTCATTAGGTTACCTTCAGATTAATGTTTTTGGTCATTAAGCCATTTAATTCTGATCCATCCATCGTTGAGGAATAAAAGGCTCCTAAACTTGAAAACTGCTACAACAATTCAGCAAAAAATATATATTTTAAGTTGGATCTTTAGGCACTTTGTTATCAGCAGTCTGTCCAAGGCACAGTTTGTTCAAGTTTCTTATGCCGAATCTATTAAAAATGTCAAAGACAAAAAAACTTGACAAACAGTAAGATCATTTGAAAAATGAGACTTGGGGACTTGTGTCAGAGCTTTGCTAAATGTTTTCCTTTTTCCTAAAGACAGGACTTTCAGATATTGTTCATCTGCTGAAAATAGTTTATTTTTAGGCCTGTCAAGTCTTCTTTTGTTCTCTTTTCTCTTTTTTTAAACACTGCACATTACGCTGTTATGATTAGGTACAAGGACTGGACAGAAAGTGATTTTAAAAAGCATCAAAAGTCCAAATAAATAAATAAAATAAAATAAAAACTTCATGAAGACCACTTTAAAAGAGTCCTATAAGTCTGACTGCTTGGAAGCAAAGTGTAAAAAAGAGGTTGCTTAAATCTTTGCACAAGACGGTAGCGATCTACTTGAGGAGAAAAAAAGGGTTTCCAAACGTTGTACTACAAGAAAGCAAAATGGTTGTATTTAGGAACTGTTTTACAGATTCATCAGATACTGAGCTGAGAAAGATGAGTTCTAAAATAGACGTTGAGATCTTTAAATCATCTCTTACAATTCTGTTTTGACAGAAAACAAAAACTCAAAACCCAACATCCCTAACAAAACCTAATAAAGCAACATAATGCAGTATTTTTAATTAATAAATATGAAACTGGGCCAGCTGCAGCAGAAAATTCAGCATCTATGTGAGATGCTGCACTCCATCGGGGTGAGCTACTTTCTGAAAAGCATCACTACAGTTTTTTCCAACAGTGTCTGAAGGACCAACCTGCTCTGCCACCAACTGGGCGATCTCTTCATACGTTTTCCCTGCCGCTGTCAAAGCATCAGTGAGAGTCGCCTCACCTACGGCAGAGAAGGAATTTTTTAAATATTTGCCAACATCTGCATACCATATGCATCTACTCATGCCTTTCTTTTGGAGCTATTTGAGGAAAGAGCAATATAAAAAAGGCAGAAATAGTTCCATGTCAAATTCAGACTAGAATTCAAAATCTTACTTCTAACCTACACATTGTCCAGTTCTAAGACTGGGATTAAAACGTTCCTTTTTGATAAATCCTATAGTTAGGGTCGTCTTGTAATGCTGCCATAGGCTTAGACTAGTGGAGGACAAACTGACCTCATTTCTTAAAATGAACTGTTCAAATTTAATAGTTTTCATTTTATACTATTTCTGTCTTAACATGATTCTCGACCTGCCATTGTGTATCTAATATTTTTTGTTGTTGTTGTTTTGTTTTTAACTATGGACCATGTGTGTCTGAAATAAAGTTTGATTGATTGATTGATTTCAGCTCTCACAGATATTATAAACTTTGGATTTTATTTCTTCAAACCTTCATCCAGACTTAATGAAATTTCATTTTATCAGGATAAAATGCAGTGTTACAAAGCCCACAAAAAGCATAGATCAGTTCACTCCAGGAAACTCACCTGAGGAGCCCCTGGTGTGTCCAGGACCAAATCGGGCAGCTCTCTGAGCAGTTTGTCAAAAGAGGACTCCATGTCGCCGCGGGACAGAACAGTCCCACACAGGTCAACCAGCAACCTGGAGGTGAGCTCGCGATGGCTGGCCTTGGCCTCCAGGGCCAGAGACACAGCGAGTGAGGGCACCTCGCTCCGCATGGGCCCCAAGTTCAGTTCTGCAAGCAGCTCCTGGAATTCAAGAAGAATCTCAGCTTTAAGGGTGGGAGGTAACATTTAGATATTTTGGTCGCAGAGAAAATTCTGAATTGCTTTTAAACGTCAAAAACCTGTACTGTCAGCATTAATGTGCCACTTTAAAAAAAAAAAAAAAAAAAGAGTAAGCAGAACAGCTGCTGCAATGTGCGGTTTGTTCTAGTAAATTAACTTCCTGCTGTAGAAACATGCAGTCGAGCTGTTTTCACATCTTTGTCATGTTTTCTTCACTGAACACAATATCATGTGAGAATATATATAATAATAATATAATAATTATAACAGTATAAATTTTCATTGATTAACAAGATGCTAATCGCAGTTAGCGTTCACAGTAATTGCTGGTCGGCAGCTTGTGATTACTATTCTTGTGCACTTTTTATAAAGGCATGCCAATATATAGCAAATCAGGCTTTATGTAAAATAAACAGCAGCCAATAGGCTTCAGACAGTCAGAATGTGCTGCTGTTTCATCACAGCCCTTTAAATTGTAACCTAATCAAAACAGTGTGTCAAAGATTCCAACCCCTGCACAGCTTGCCAAAAAAAACTGATGGGTTACAAAACAAAACAAAACTTATTCTCAGAGCTTGTTTCCTACATAAAGTTACATTCTGTCACCGACTTACAGCTACTTCATTTGTGTCTCCATGTTCGAAGTACTCTTGCATGATGGGTGTGACCGTCTTCTCAAAGTCCCTCTCGTCCAGCGGGGGCACCACAGTCTCATACACACAGTTTTCCTGTCAAAACAATCATATTCCAGGTCTTCTATTTAGAAAGACAATTTTTGGTCTAGAGCACTTTACAAAGTTACAAAGTCAAATTAAGTTGCATTTCTGTGATGTCGTAATTTTCAAGCGCACAGCAAATGTCAAACGAAATCATAAAAGTGCATTTCTTTCGTGGTTGTGCACTGGCTTATTTGAGATCACGTTATTCCAAAACGTGCAAACAAACACAAACACAGGTTTTACCTGAGCTTCATCGTAGTTGGGGTCTTTCTCATCTACTTCTACAGGTTCGTAAACTTCACCAGTCTTGCCCCACACGCCTTTTCCTCCTGCCCCACCTGCAGAAAACAAACAGGGATAACGTTGAACGGGCTGCCTGAGATGAGTTCATGTTAGTACAGTTTAAAACAATAAATTCAAAAAGAACAACGAGAACTATAGGGTTCAGTGTCGTGGATATCTTAACTTGAAAATGAACTGGTCTTGCTACAGAAAAAGATCAGCTTCTATCTAGTGACATCTTTAAAATCTAGTTGATCTCTGGCAGAATTTTCTTGATCCTTTAAAAAAAAAGAACAGTTCTCTGAGTCAATAAGAGATTGTTTTGCATTTATGACAGCAACTGCAACTGTTTTGAGTGACTAAAACTTAGTGTTTTACCCAAATGTAATGTTGCCTGTGCGTAAACCAACACAACATGCAGAACTGCAGCTGCTGTCCATATGCAGATCAGTCTACAGATTTTGTGTAAGCACAGACAACAAACAGTTGTAGTGTCTGAGGTCAGCACCAGCAGATTATAGAAAATGCAGGAATCCTGATGCCAAAGCTGCTTAAAAATAAACTTTAAAACCTGCGTTAAACCCAGCCAATATGTGGACAGAATGCTGCATTTAGTCATTTCCCCGTCATTTTTAATAAACTGTCCTACAAACATGTTTGCCCACACATAAAATTCAACAAACCCTCCGTGACTACCTGCCTAAAGTTTTAATGTTGAACAGCCCTGAGCTCAAATAACAAAGGAGCACTGAAGTGGCTGCACTGTTGTGTAATCAAAAGAGGATGGGACACTGTGCCAGGGGAAAAAAAAAAAAAAAATGGACATGCCTTTATTCTACTGCCCATGGGAAAAGCAAAGTGGCTGAACCCTGTTGCAGCCTGAAGAAACATTTAAATACTGTCCAGAGCTAAATTAAAACCTGCAGCAAAAAGACAAACTGACACAAGCTACAATCTGCTCTGCTTACACATCATTATAGTGTTACCTGTAAGACAACCTGCCTAGCCAAAAAAAAAAAAAAAAAAAAAAAAAAAAAAACCTACTTTTGCATATGAATAAAAATGTACAATGATGTAGAGGCTGGTCAATATCCAACTCTCTTTAATTATTATGTGTGACGTTGTCATTAGGATCTGTTTGTATTCAAGTATAATAATAAACTTCCTTACATAAATACACATATCTATTATTAATATCAATTTGCCTTATTCACAAGATCACGTCTCTTTAGCATTACAGAGACAAATGTAAACAAAACAAACAAAAAAAACCTTAAATGACATTTGATATCCTTTAATACAAGAAGCAAAGTTTTCAAGCAAATGCAAATAATTTCCAGCATTCGCATTACTATTATTGCTAAGAACAAATCCTCGCACAGTATAGACAATGGTGCCGTGTTTTTTCTTCTACACTGTAACGGAAATTTCCAGAAAAGCTCTGCAGAGCAGATGGTAAGACAAAGAGAAGCACATTAACAAGGTGTGAGCTGCTCAAGACCAACTGGCCATTTGCTTACACACCAGTAGCTTTATGGCTCATCCCTGAAAGCCAAAAAGTGATGAGGACAGCAGGAAACAGTGATGTAGTGCATTCCTCTCTGGGACATGCACCAGCCAGACCTCTCATGCTATAATGATGATGATGATAGCCCTTTGAAAAACTGAACCCACACAATCCCTTTGAAAGTATAGGTAGTCCTCGGGTTACAACGGTCTCGAGTTACGACGTTTCGTAGTTACGACGCATCTCCCTTATTTGCGTTATGCGGTTACGTCGTTTTTACGACAGTTTTACGACGTTAAACGTCGTAACGAGGCAGCACAGCGGCGGAAGAATACAGTATGCGGTGCAGCGGCGGAGGAATGCAGTACTGTACGGAGGCGAACGGTGTCACTAGCATGCTAGTAGGCCATTAGCCCTTCATTAGCCCTTCATTATGGCTCCCAAAACGCAAGGAGGACTCTTCTGATGGCAGCCCATCGAGGAAAAGGAAGGTCATCACCGTGGACTTACGTCGAAAATCGGTTTACGCTCTTGGTAAAACAGGTATGTCAGATTTATTTACGTATGTTCTGACTTGCGTCAAATTCGGTTTACGCCGCCACGAGAACGGATCTCCGTCGTAAGTCGAGGACTACCTACATATATAAAAAAGAAAACAGGGATCCAACCTTTCTTGGGCAGGCCTCTGCCCCTTCCCATCCGTGACTTTCGGTCCATCAGCTTGCTCTTGGGACTTGTAGGCACTGCAGATGTTCCCCTATTCGCATCCCCATTGTCACTGAGGGAGTCCCCCCTGCCTGAGTCCCGGGAGGAGTTCTTTCTCAGCTTCCGCTTCGCCTTCGCCTTGAGACGCGCCTCGTGGATGGCGTTGCTGGATGTGGACAACCAGTTACCGTTGATCTCGCCACTGACGTTTCTAGTGAAGACGGCGTTGACTCCATTGTCCTCCTCTCCAGAATCAACGAAGTCGCTGAGATCGTCAGCCCCTGTTTGGGATCGGAATTAAACGAGACCACCACATGAGTTGTAAAATAAAATGAGGGAGTTGTGCAAGCACACAAGCAAATCTGCCACTTCCGCATGAGGGAGTCCCACTGCCCTACATCAGATACAGCTGATGAGGCATTTAAAGCTCGTGCGTGTTTCACTCACCAACAGGGTTTGCGTTCAGCCAAGCCTCGCAGTCAGTGGCCATGATTTACACTGGAAAGAGTTCTTCACAGTAACAACAAAAACCCCGCAGGTACCTTCAAAACATTAAAAAAGGAACGTTATCACCCGTGTGGTCGTGCAGTGAAGATATGTCCAGACATGTTTGAACTTAACGGTTCCAGTCCTGGCCCCGCCCCCAAACTTTCATTCACCGACTGTTGGTAAACAATGGCGTCGCAGCTAGCTTCAACCGTCTGTGCCGTTTTAAAACACGGTTTCAAACATCCATTCAACCTTTATTTAGGCAGGTTAATCCCATT
>JARVGQ010000210.1:19221068-19231103 GCA_031762355.1 Hypsolebias martinsi
AACAAGTTTAGTTTTGTTTTTTGAATGTCCAGAGGACCAGACTTAGCTTTTTTAAAGAGTACAGTGCAGTATTTCTCTACCGCTACGTTTACAACATAAAACCGGAAACGGCGTAACTCGGCTTTTCAAAATAAAATTTCAATTTTTTTTTTTTTTATGGGAAATGTGCCGCAACCACGAAACGTCATAACTCGAGACAGTTGTAACCCGAGGACTATTTCCTAAATGAAAGACGAAAAATAGTTATGTGGCTGCAGGTGTAGATTCCCTGTCATCAAGGTCATGGAGCCCCGGAGGGGACATGAGAGATTTTATTTATTTTTTTTTTATTTTGCGTTCTGATGCAAAGTTTCCCACAGGGAGTGGGGGGGGGAATCTTTGCTTCTCCCCTTCCTGGGGGTACAACGGGGAGGAGAAAGATGTTTCACTGTTCTACTACGATCTGTTAGTTAATTTCATTGGTGAGTCTTTTTTTTACCTTTATTTATGCAGGTGGTGTCACTGAGTCATGAGGCCCCACCCCCAGAGAGACGTGTACTGAGCAGCTATGTGAGCACCTGAGTGTGGCTAAATGTTTTGGCAGCATGAAGCTCATTAGCCCATCAAAAAATAAAACCATAAATTAGCCACAGCGTGTGGGAAAAAGTAGCGGCTTATAGTCCGGAAATTATGGTAGATTTTTGCTTGTTTGTTTGTTTGTTTGTTTGTTTGTTTTTTCCAAAAAAACACCTTAAAGGAAAATGTTTTTATTTTATTTTAGTAATAAAAACTTTACTGAAGTCATGATTTGAACAAAATGAGAGGAGGACAGGTTTAGATTTATGCCTCTGGAGTGAAAGAGATTTTTTTTTTATTATGTGGTGTTAGTGGAGTACTTATTGTCTGTCTCTTATCTGTAGATGATACCAGAGAGAAAAATGTAAATAAATGAATTTTAAAAAAGAGATTGTCAAAGGAAATCAGGAAACAGCTAGTTTTACAATTTTGCTACTATTAGACTCTGAAGTGATGGGATATAAAACCAGATGATTTGGCATTTAGCCAAACTACAAGGAAAGGTCTGATTTGGGATCCAAACAAAAATGGCGACTTTGAGTTTTTGATCCAAAGGCAGCAAGAGATAAAATGGTATTATTATTTATTTTTGCTTAAATGAGCTATGCTTAGCGTATTCATAAGCCTGACATCTCCAAAAATAAATAAATAAATAAATAGACTTCACAGATGCTCCAGATTGAGATTGTTTCAGCTGCCTCTGCAGGTAAGATACAGTATTTAGTTTGTATAAGATAAGATAAGATAACATCGAGCTGTACTGATCCCGCAGGAAATTGTTGTGCCAGAGTTTCAGTTTTCCAGTTTCAAAGAATATTAAAAAAACCCAACTTTGCTTTAAAAAAAAAAGAAAAGATCTATCTCTTTAAAGCGAGACAGAAAACACGATTGGGTTACAAACTAAATTTGTCCTAAATGGCTGCTAACCCTGGGAGATGTCTCAATGTGCTTCAAGTAAAATTACCCAGGGTGTCTTGCTGCATAAGCGTCCTCTTTATACCTCGACTTGAAGTGCCGGTTATTTTTCCTGCTCTGAGCGATGTTCTACCTCACCTTCCCCGCCACATTGGATTTAAGGATCTCTTTAAACAACCCGCATGCCTGCGTGTGTGAGTCATGATACGAGAGGCTCAGATGGTAAAGGAGTCCCAGCCGGTGCCCAAAAGATGTGTCACTAGTAATACCTCGCCGCAGGCCTGAGGTGTCTCCTTTCGTTGCGCTCTTGGCCTCACTGATCTGTGTGGAAAGGCGGTGTGCCAGGGCCCAGGCACGCCGTCAGCAGCTCACTAACATAGCATTAGCTCCGCGGTCATCTCAGTGGGCCTTTGCTGTCTCAAATGTTTCCTCACGCTTGACTACACACACCTTCTGTGGCTCCACACACCGCTTGTTAGCCACAGACCTCCTCTGTCATAAGACCACCCTCCCCTTGCCTGATCATGTCTCCTTCTAGGTCTTTCTCCTCCCACACGCTTTCCATCAATGTCTGTGAAGAGATTTTTTTTTGAAAGCCTCAGCAGGTCTTTGTGTTGGAAACAGAAACAGATAGGTGTTGTTTGGGTGAGATGGTTTAAGAAAAGCCTAGAAGAGTGCGCCATCAGATCACTTTCTCCTCTCCTTGTGTTTGGGGATGCCAGGAAGAACCTGGAGGGGAATGCAGTGCTTGTTAAGGAAGAGACGTTCATGGGAATGTAGCCTGAATGCCGTGCTTGGAGCTCTGTCCTCTAATCTGTCTGTTGCTCTGAGGCGGAAGTCTTTTTGGCAATGATGCACATTCTGTTACCAAACTCTCTCACACATACACACACAGCCAAAATTATAGTGCCAGCCAGATGACATCTCATTCACCCTGAGGGTAAAGAGCTAAGGAGAAGGTTTTGAGGGAGACAGGGGGGCTGGGGTAAAAGGAGCAGTGGATTAAGGAAGGTAGGTGAGCTTTCTCACATTTTGACAGAGGGTGGCATTAAATGGAAGCGTAGAGGAGACGGAAGTGTTCCAGGGAGTTGGTGAGGAGAAGACGTGCAAAAGAGATTAGCACAAAAAGGTACTTTGATGTGCCTAAGGCTACGAAGATGATGTCGGTCTTCAGTGATGAGTAGCAGGTGAAGAGAGCAATGTAGAGAAGAAGCAGCTTAAAAAAAAGCAGTGGACAGAGGCCACAGAGTTTAATGGACATCGTGATCTTGTGGTGTCTAAGGTAAAAGTAGAGAGTAGCATCTGACGGTGAGGTGAAAAGAGGGCTGCGGCGTGAGGTTAGCAGGGCAGACAGCGAAGTTCTTGAGGGAGCGTGGAGGATCCTTAGAGTCCTGGCACCTTATGGCATAGCCTGCAGTCAAACAGATGCTGCAGGCCTTGCCAGCCTTGAGCAGGGCACAAATGAGACCATTAGCACAGGAGGAACGTGCCTTGTCTTACCGAGCAGCGCAGTAGCAGGTGTGTGCCGTCTTTCAAAGAAGAAAAAGAGCACATTTTGTTTGTTGATGCACCCTGATGTGATTACACACATATAGTGGGTCCAACAGCAGAATGTCTTGGCTGCAGGATCTCCACAGCACAATGTTTTTTAGAAGGTTTTGATTCAGTGAGTGCTCCATGGGTAAACTGAGCGTTTAATGGGATAAAACAGAGCCTGAAGTCCAACTTCTTGAAAGATATGAAGGAGGAAATCACCGGTACAACTTTAGTACGACATTTTCAGTTTGCTTTATTTGAGAGCTACCACTACAACGAGGTGAACATGTCCCTGCTCTGTAGCTTTGAAGACAGTTTGTCTGGAATTGAAGTTTGATAAGATTTAGAAACACAGCTGACCTTTGTGGGTTCAAGTTTAATGAAGGTGGAATGAGGCAACGGTGGGGAAATAAAGTCCTTTGGTTTCAGAAATTAAATTTGATATGTCTGTTTTAAAGTCATGGACACTGCATTCTGTTACTAACACAGTTTGGAAGCAAGCATCAGTGATGGTAGTTTATTTCAAAGAAGACAACGGCAACCGAAACTCTTTATGGGTCCTGTCACAACAACATGTCTTTGTATAAATCTGTGTGGTTGCTGAACTGTCCTGCCTGCACGTCACTTCTGTCAGTCAGTGCAAGAAAGAAGGCTTCAGATTGTTGCCTTTTGGGAAAAGTTTAAATCCTTTAATGCGACTTGCAGTGGAAAAATAACCTATTTATTCTACTTTTTGAATGGTTCAGTTTAAAGAAACAGAATTGAATTCTGTACACGTTAACGCGCTAACAGAAAGTTCAAGCTAGTTCAAGATTGTTGCCGTCTTAAAACATCTCCAGTCTTACAAGTAACGTGAACATTTTGATATAAACCTTTTATTCACTGCTGATAACTTCTTCTTTCGGCTGTTCTCTTCAGGTGTTGCCACAGTGAACGAACTCGCACAAAGACTTGGCGATTGTTTTTACGCCGGATGCCCTTCCCGATGCAACCACAGACCACTGAGCTACCACAGCCCTCTGTGTGGAGCAGAGCTGCTATCTAGAGCACCTGGGCAGATGGTGGGGGCTAAGGGCTTTGCTCAAGGGCTCAGAGTTGGGTAAATGATGGTGGAAGCAGGTGTGGGTGCTTCACCTATCCCACCCACATTTTGATATCATCAGTCCGATCACAGCCCCACCTTCTCTAGCCTCTGCGCCACCGCTCCCCCATTCACCATTAATAACTGCTACACCATTATTCATATATAATTTAATGCTTTTTATTTTTTTTTTTTGCTTGAACAAATAGTAGCAGCACCTGTTAGCTGTAGCATTTTGACTGTGGCCTGAAGCACATCCGGCAGACATATCATGACAAGTTAAACTGAAGGCAATATAAATGTTTATAAATTACTGCTTGAATGAATCAGTGAGAAATATTTTGAGATTTCAGTTGTTTTGCGAAAGAAACATTTTAATTTGGTCCTATGCAACCATTAGCTCATCATTCTTGCCAGAATTAAACTAAACACACTGGATCTGAAAAGTACTACATATATCAAGGGGGAAAGGAAAACCTTATAATCTCTAAACTGTATCTATTTGTTTTACAAATAGTTGACCAATTTTGTTAAAAGATGCACAAACATGTTATTTTCTCCATGTTTAAAAGCTTCAGTATTTCCAAACTTAGTATTGTATCTGTTGTCTCAGTTGGGGGTTAAATGCTCTCTGAATTTCATACATCCCAACTTTTTCAGAAACAGTTATGCATTTAAGTTCATAGAGCCGAAGCTCCCCGCTTTCCCATTTCTCTCTTTACAAATAACTATCATGTTTAAGGAAGGTAGACAGGTCAGAAAAATATCTTCACTACAGAATCTACACCTCTGTTTTAGAAAATACTCACTCCAGTGGGTGGAAGCATGAAATAAGTGGAAAAAGAGCAGCTCCAACTCTCTCCTCACCGTCTATTTTCTCTTCTCCATCTCTATTTTTTCAAGTGTAAGTGAAAATATCCCCCTTTATTTCTACCTCTCACTGGCTTGAGTGATTTGCTAAGGCGGTGCGTTTGAGTGTGTGCGCACGTACGCGAGTGTGTGTGTGTGCGCATCTCGCATTAGCCTTTTTCCATTAAAGCAATTTCGCCGCCCATTGTATTCCTGAAGAGGACCTGGGAAGTCACTAATGGCGCCTTGCATCCACCCTTACGCGCTCACACACACATGCACGGCACGCCGCGGAGCATCTCGAAGCGTGCGCTATCATCACCTGTCGCCTGATTGCTGTAAAACACACACATTAGCATAGAATGAGACGCATTATCACTCCTGATTATGGGACGCTAAGAGGTTTCGCAAAAAATAAATACATAAAAAGACCTCGCACCTTTTCTCCACAATACCCGCTGCTAGTGAGATAAATGCATGTTGTCCAACATCTCTGCCGCTGCTGAAACAGCCTGAAGACTCTGCTGATGGATTTAATGGCCTCTTGTTGTTCGCGTTCATAACTGCTCAGATTTGTCATGTCAATACTAATTTTTTTTAATTCAGAAAGCGCCCGTTATCCAGCTGCCACCACAAAAAAACATGTGCTTTGTACGTTTCCGGCTGGTAGAATGAAAAGCACCTCGGCTGACGAAGATTTCAATGGGTGTTTTGGTGGGACCAATCTACACACACACACACATCTGGCATGAAAGGTGACAGAGCATGATTAGCAGGTGGCCTTCTCTTCCCTGTCTTGATGAGTAAAGGAAGTGTCGGCCGTGTAGAGCGGAGGTCGGAGACACTTGTTTAGACCAAAGGTCATATCTTTCTGCTTTATGTGCTGTTTTTGTAACTTCGGGGTATCCAGACGGGCCCTGTCGTGTGTGACAATCATCACTTATTTCAGGGGTGAAAGGATTATGTTATGCTATAGTTGTGGAGGAAGGAGGAAAGATGTTGGTCTCTGTTTTCTTTTGTCCTTCCGGTATTTTTCACAGGCAGACTGGAAATGAGGAAAAGTCATGTCTGCATCCTTATATAGGCTGAAAAGGTCACGAGTTGAGGGGTGGGGGTGTCGGAGATGGGAATTTCCATGCATTTGAGTTTAGTTTATATACGGTGGAGAAAAAGGGGGGACTTACCCATTTAAGAACATATTTATGTCTGCACATAGCACGTTTTGACAGAAAAATAGGAATCGTTCAAAAAATATTAAAAGAAAATGTATTATAACATAGCATGAAGTTTAGTAAAATACTGTTATTTGTCTTTAGCAGATGAGAAGATTAGTTTAACGTCAGTGTGGAGGAGCTACATCCTGTACAAGCACGCACAACTCTTTTTCCTTGGACTTGTAACAAATACAGGAATCACTCTGGGGTCAGCTTAACTTGTACGTGATTTTTTCCATTCATCCTTTATTTATGCAGGTTAGTTACCATTGAGCCTTGAGGACGCATTTACAAAAGAGACCTGTTACAGACAAAAGTAGATAAGGAAAAGAAAACCACAAGGGGAGGGGAGGTAAAAAAAAAAAATCATATCTTGACTTGCACTATGTCCCGGCCAGGACACAGTGTGAAAGTTGCAAATAAAGACCTTGCACATAAACAGCAACATATTAATGACATCATAATACATTTATGCATGAGGAGGCTGACAAAGGTGGTGAGTTGTGTGTGGACATTGCCAGAAAGTTCCATAGTCCTGCTAAAAGATGGCACAGTGTCTATCAGCCGGCTCAGCTCTGATATAGGTCCACAGTTGCCCTCGGGAAGGTGGCAGGGAGGGGAAGAACAAAGGTTCTTGTTCACATAATCTCCAGGAGAAATTTGAGATATTTGGACTATTCAAAGCCAAGCGGGGAAGCCAGATTCGGATAACTTGTTTTGGGACTGGCCGACTCTGCGTGATTTTTTTTTTTTTTTTTGGTCTGCCGTCATAGTTGTGCTGGTACATCTCAATGGCAATGCCAAAACAGCCAAATTTTGTGAGCACTCCGCCGGGCCGTGCTTGTAGCCTTCCTTCTCCAAGGTTGAATCTTCCACACCAGCAAGTTCCAGTAGCCGCAAGGGACCTGTGATTCTCAGAAATTAGGTTCAGCTTACGGCTTAGCTCACGATCTGACTGCTTTTAGTCTTCTTAGAGATGTAAAGTTTTCACTGCTGCATCCAAACTTTCTATTCTGACCAAAGCACAATTGATTGCAATCAATCAATATTTGGTGTCATCCTGATTCAGAACACAAAAATGGCTAAATCTCAGTCAGGTCCTTTGGATGAAGAACAAAACGTCAAAAAAAATTTTTTTTAATAAATAAAAAGATGGTCCAGATGACTTGACAGCATTTTGTTTGATTTTTTTTTTTTTTACCTGCATTATTGAACATGAGCTTTGATGTTTTGAACCACTTTGGCTATGGTGCCTCAGAGTCGCCGACAGAGGAGAGGGCGGGCCCCAGAAACCATTTTATCACCAGCAAACAGATTGGTCCACTATGTAGGTATTGCTGCTGGTGGGACTCAGCTTGTTGCGGATCCTTGGACCAATGAAGTCCTTGGATGAAGGACGAAATGTCTCAACAAAAAATAAACCGTCCAGATAACCTGACTGAACTTTGTTGGATTTTCCACCCGGATTATCGAGCATGGGGCGGGCGGCTGTCTGCGTGGTTAGAGTAGTCGTCTTCCAATGCAAGATTTGGGGGTTCAGTTCCACCAGCAGTCACATGCTGAAGTGTTCCTGGGCAAGACACTGAACCCTTCATTGCCTCCAATATGTGTACCATCGGTGTATGAATGTGATAAAGCACTGATTATTCTTTGTAGAGATCTAGTAGTGTGCTGTATGAATGGGTAAATGAGGACACTGATTGTGTTGTAAAGTGCTTTGAGTATCTTGATAAGATAGAAAGGTGCTAGATAAGTATTTTACCATGAACTTTGATAAATCTCTGTCAGTTTTACAGATATAGAACCAAACTTTGGTGTTGCGGTAGCTGAGAGTAATTTCACAAACACTGAGTGCTAACAGATTTTGTAAAATCTCACAATAACTTGGTAAATGTCTCACGTTGTGTTCAAGATTTGATTGAAAAAAGGCTAAAACTTACATTTCTCAACGTTTAATGATCTTTGTTTAAAATTCTGATGTTAAAGGCAGCAGTGAATAAGCATTCCCTCGAGGCATATTTCTTCTTTTTTGGTTTTGCACTGCTGGAACTGTGTCCAACTGTGGTTCACTGAACTGCTTTTGCTTTTAATTTTAATTTTATTTTAGCAATATCACTGTTGTCACTGCAGGGACTTCAATAATTTAAACAGCGTTACCCAAGAAACACTCTAAATGAAAACTAACGTCACAAAGACTTCAAGCTTTTGTGAGTTTTAATCAAGTGGTAGAAGTTTCAGTGTTAACCAGACAAGATGCTAAAAGATTTTAAGGGTTAATGTGGAGAAAGCTCAGATTTCTTTGCATTTGGCAGCCTCATTTTCCCACCTGGCACCCAGCACCCACCCCCCCCCCCCCCCACACACACACACACACACACATATACAGGTCTGAGATAATGACATAATTGTCCTGGAGCACACAGCCATGCAAAAATGGAAGATGGTTTGTGTTGCCATCCATAGGTCTCTGCCATCTATTTCCATTATTCTAATGCACTGTTACTTATGACCTGCTCTCACACAATTAACAGTTTTTGAGAGGCAAAAGCAAAATGATGAACACAGACAGTTGGAATGTGTGGTATTTGAGAAAATCACAATTTTTTTTATCTGTGGTCTTCTGACCTTAAACCAAATGTTCAAACAATACAACTTGTGGCAAATGTCTTGCTGATTTTCATCATCTTAAGCCCAGAGCAAAGTTAGAGCAAGAAGGAAACAAGACAACCTTCACTTCTAATGCCATCCTCTCCCATATCCTCCTTACATCCATTCTATGTGTGTGTGCACACATTTGATCTTGAGAGAATGGGCTGTTGATTCTGGTCTGTTCCTTGGCTCCCCATCTCATGGTCTTGGCCCAGGTCTGATCCCTGTGATTGGATCGGAGGGCTTTTGTGGTTTCTGATGGGACAGAATTAAGCCAAGTGGCACACAGTGAGCACGCTCCGTGGCGGGCAGATGGACGGAAAGTGAAAGAGCTGTGATTTCTCATTGTGTTCCACCATCTTTTGGGGTGTGTGTGATATCCCCAGAGCACATCTTCCATCCAAGAGCTGTGTTCTCAAATCAGTGGCCACCGCTTCCTGAGTCCAGAGACACGCCTCTCCAAGATTTCATCTCGGTATCAGGCCACAACTGGGTTGTAAGCAGCTTACTGAGGAATAATGTAGGGTAAGATATGGCTGCTCAGTTTTTGTTCAAGGCTCTGTCAAAACTATGCAATACTGTAACTGAGGTTACATGATTTCCAGAGATAAATATTCTTGACAATGTACTATATGAGTATTTTACTTGTTGTAGATAACTCTATGAATAACATCAATTTGGAAAATACAGTTTATTTAAACCTGATTGAGCTAACAACTAACTTGAGCAGAGCCAAGCACAAATGCATTGCCTCTTAAAAAACTCCAGTCTTGAAGACTTTAGGGATGGACATTTTCAGCAAAAACACTCATCAAATATGTACAATGTATTTTGGACTGTTTCCTTTTTCATGTATTTGTGTTTACATAGACAGAATTCATGATGAAATAAAGTATATTCACCCTGAAACCTGCAACTGAAAAGTCCTCTAATGAAACAAAGGCTTTGGGTGCAGAGATATGTGCTGCTGCTAATGATGCTAGCTTAGTATTGTGGCAGTAATAATGAAAATGGTAGACAACTGTTTAAAACTTTCTAACTTTATTACAGTAAATGTGCCATTGCTCCACATGCCGTTACAGGATGTTATCTAATTTCTTCTGCATCTTCCACTGTTATTTTCTTTGGCATGTCTATTCTGCCCATGCTGTCACAGTACCATACCATACCATACCATACCATACCATACCATACCATATCATACCATACCATACCATACCATACCATACCATACCA
>JARVGQ010000210.1:19364735-19378719 GCA_031762355.1 Hypsolebias martinsi
CATATATATATACATACATACATACATACATACATACAAACACACTTGTATATCTGTATACTGTAAATGCATATTTTTTCTGTGAAAAGAGCAGAAAGACAAACTCCAGATGTGTTTTTTATCACACATGTGATATGTGTCTGTCAATTCATGTTGGGTTTTTGTCCTTCAAACATTTTTCCTGTTAAATTTTTTTTTTTAAATTAGGCAAATCTAGGATCATTTATTAAAGCTAACAAGAGACACTTCATGTCGATTCTTTGTTTTTCTGGGTTTACGTTTTACTAACAATTTGTTTTATTTAATTCGTAAAGCAGAAAATTTGGGGTGTTTTTGAATAGGGAAATAAAAACATATGAATGAATTCAAGAAGTTCATGATCAGAAAGACAAACAACTTTGCCCGGCCTGTAAATGATTTATAATTTACAAGTTCACATTTGATCCAGTTACTAAACGATTACATGTTATCGACAATGATCTTTTTTTGTTGTTTTTTTGTTTGCTTTGTACGCTCGTCTCTCATTCATGTGTATGTTTTGTGCTTTGGGAGTTGTTTCAGAGTATTTTAGAAAAGCGTGGTGTGGTCTCTCTGCGTCATTTTGCTATTTTCTCTTGGTGACCCCTGCTGTACTTTCCACCACGCCTGCCCATCGCTCGGCTCCTTTTCTTCCTTTGTTCCTGCCTGACTGCTTTTCACTCTGCATGCTTTGATGCTCATTTTTTGGAGTTGCTTCTTTTGTGTCTTTCTTCCTTGCTTTTATTCTTCTCTACCCCCTTCTCTCTCTCTCTCTCTCTCTGCTGTGCTCGTTTTCCCTCTCGTCCTCCTCTCGCCTTCACCGGAGGCTACAGCTCCTTAGGTTGGGCTGAGACAGCATCTTTGTACAACACAGACCGTCTGCTCTGTAATCAAATACCATCTGTCGCTACATCTGAAGACTCACTTTCTCGCTTCCGCCGTCACGCACACACACACACAGCACATCTGTGCTCTGTTCTCTCGAGCAAGATGTGTGTGTGTGCGCAGCTTTTTTCTGTACAATGACCCGTGTGCTCACAATCATTCCACCTGATTCAGTCTTGGCCTGCAGGCTGCAAGTCAACAGAGTAACTTTCGCCACTTCCTGTTTCCCTCCGCCCATCTCTCCCCATGAGGGTTCAAAGGTCATTGTCTTCAGGTGTTTGTTCTGTGTGTCAGCAGGACCTTGGCTGCTGCATCACACAGGAGATAGTGGACGTTCAGCTCCTCGGTCTTGGATCAACGGCCCACTATCTCAAAGGCTGCCAGTCTTTCCCAATGTTTGCCCAACGCTTGTCCCCGCTCCGGCACACAAAACGTTGACACGGTCCCCAAGGTCCCTCTGTGGTCACTTCTTATCACACGCTCAGGTTCAAGAACTTTTTCCGTTTACTGTTAAAAACACATCGTCTTTTTTTATTTTTCTCCCCCAACTGGATAAGCTTGCCTTAACTTTTTAGAGCCCAGTTGCTTAAAAATGGATTTTCCACGATGGCTGCAACATGACTGCAAACATTCATGTTTTTAATAAATACAGTATCCCCACACATTAAATCTGGTGTAACTCCCCCATTGTGTTGGAGAACTTCAGTGACGAAGACAGGACCGTATTTCTGCGCGATCCTCCTACCTGTGACCAAAATGAGCTGTCCGACTGTTCAAACACCTACTCCTAATAATGTTTGTGGGCTTGAAACTGGAGCTGTATTTTTTATAACTGGTGGGGGGAATTTATCAAGCTTCATGGTACAACTGCTTGTAATTGTTTGCTTAGTCCAAAGCGGATATCATATGCTGGATAAAGAGACAGAACCAGATTTTAAGACTAAACATTTCATGTTTCAGGCAACTTATTTCCATTGGTTAAAAAATAGGGAGAATGCTTTATAGGTTTCATCAACGTCTCAAGTGGAAATACAGCGAGATTATGATGCTTTTAAACAATCGGGAGAGCCCAGATGATGATGATGTCATGACTTTGAACGCTTGTGATTGGTTAGCTGAAACCATTTGAGTTGTGTGGAGGCTCATCTCAGACATGCTGCTTCTTTGTGTGACGTCGCGGGGAAAGCAAAAGAAATCAGCCAAGACGTCAAGAAAGTTGTCAACCTCTGCAACTCGTACTTGTGTTCGGTTTAACACTGGGAGGTTCGTCCGTTCCAACAGTTATAAGTGGAAATGTTCTGCCACTATACCGCTTGGACTTCTGCGCTGCCGAGATGAACGTGTTTTGTGTAAAAGCGTGCGTATCAACTTCGAGACAAAAGTAAGAGGTTGTAAAGTCGTTGCTCAAGCTGCTCAGAGAGTCATGCTCCACAGAGAAACAGGTTCGGTACCGACATGGACTGAAAGGCCGCTCGGTGAGGACGACATTAAAAACTTGACTTGAAAAAATAGTCCATGCATTTGTTACAACCCGGCTGGACTACTGTAATGCACTTGATGTTGGGGTGAGTCAGGCTTTGCAGCTAAATTCTTAACAGGAACTCGTAGGTTTGAACACATTTCACTGGTTTTGTCTTCCCTTCACTGGCTCCACGTGTATACCAGAATTGGTTTTAAAATTCTCCTGTTGACCTTCAAGTGCATTTATGACCCTCATACCTCTCTAACCCACTTCAACTATATGTTCCTTCTCGAGTGCTGAGATCATCTGACCAGCTGCTTTTGGTTGTACCAAAAACCAGGACGATGCTAAAAGAAGATTGGACTTTTTCAGTCATGGGCCCTAAATTTTGGAACAATTTGCCCCTCAACATTAGACAGATCACTTCAGTACAGTACCTGCTTTTAAACGCGCCTGTATTCACTGACGTGCTTTGACTTAATATGTCGTTGTTTCTCATTGTTTTTGTGTTTTTATGGTTTTATTTTTGATGCTTTCAATTACATCTTGTTATTATTTACTGCCTTGAGCTTATTATCACTTTGGTACCCACTGCTATTTTAAATGTGCTTTATAATCAAGAAAACACAGATTACAGATTCTCAGTGCACACAGGGACAAAAAAAGACCTTTTTTGGGGGGGGGAAAGACACGATTTGTGGTCTGATGAACTAAAATTGAACTGTTTGACCGTATTGATTTGGAGTAAAAGCCTGAGAACAACGTCCCAACTGAAGTACGGAGGTGGCCGCATCATGATGTGGGTGTTTTGCTGCAAGATGGACTGAATGCAAAGTAGCTGGCATCGTGAGGAAAGAACATGATGTGGAAATTTTAAAGCAACATCTCAAGACATCAGCCAGGAAGTTAAATCGTGGGTACAAATGAAGGATCCAAATGGACAATGTCATAAAACGGGGGTGGGCAACATTTATTTCCACAGGGCCAAATCAAGATATTCAAAGCAACAAAAGGGTGACATAGAGGATTAAAATACTGTATATAAATATACTTTTTCTAAAACAGATTAAAAAAACTTTGAACAGGCTTTTTCTTGTAACATAGTTAGCATGCTTCATAAATGGATGTCTCCCAATTACTCTTTAGGAATATAAAACATGCTGTCTGTAATCTGGCTCTTATGATTATATATTTGTTAGCTTAAATATACTAAAACAAATAACTATTTGGAGTCTTTGGGGTTCAGTCGAGTTCTGGAAACATGAAAAAATATATATATTTTTAGATTATTTCAAATGTTTTTGACGTGTTTGTCCAATATGCTTAATTTGGGCCCAAAATGCAGGTTTTAATTAACTTATATTAAAGTGGATTTATCTTCCATTAAAGAAAATGGGGGCTGAAAGGAGATTGTCCAAGGGCCACTTTTGGCCCTCGGGCCATATGTTGCGCACGTCTATCCCAACGCATGCTGCCACATTTGTTACAGTGTTTAAAGAGTGACCATCACAAAGCCCTGATCTCAGTCCCAGAAAGGTTGTGCCTGTATGTAAACATGTGGTTTCAACTGGATTCATTTTATTATGTAGAATTAAATGTTGCACCAAAAAGTTTTTATTTTTGTATGAAAATGTAATTGATTTTCAGTTAGAAAAAGAGATAAATGATGGTTTTATTCTGCTGGTTTAGCTCAGTCTTGAGTTGTCCACCAGTCTGGTTCTGTCTGATCCTCAGCCTGGTGTCAGTGATGGGGACACCTAGTGGTCAGTGTCAGCACTCCCGCCATCCTGTATGTAAATCTTGGATTGGCCCCACATGCTCATCTCATCCTGTTTGATTGTTCTTTTTGTTTTTCTCAACATCAGTTCTTTTTGGGGGGTTTTGTTTTCTTTTTATTCTCTTCTATCACGTTTTAAGCATCTGGGTATTTGCTTTTTTTTTTTTTTTTGTCCTGTGAAATTGGACGACTCCATGTTGGACAGATCATCATGCCCTCTTTTCTCCCTCGTTCTCTCTGCCACTCTTCCTGGAAGGCTTTAACGCCGTTGGAGCCTCGGAGGCTCAAGAGAGGAGCCTGGGAAAGAAGGAACAAAAGGCTGTCCGTCTGCAGCCATCACCACTCCACAACTCTCTCTCTCTCTCCACTCGTTCTTCCCTCCCTTGGTTCTCCTCTATTCCCTCTCTTCACTGGCCAGTGCTCCAAATTAAGACTTCAGACAAGAAAATGAGCTCACAACAAAAAGGGAGGGGGAAAAAATCGAGAGAAAGCGAGGGAGAAGGAGGACCAGAACAAGCCAAGAGGAGCAGAGCAACAAAGCATCTGTTGTTGGATTTCAGGGCCGCTCAGTCGCTCCATGAGGAACTGTCACTGTTAACTTGGACCCCTTGTTTTTGGGAACACAAGCCATAACAGCAGCAAAAAGCATGCACCCACAAAAGTAAATTGTGCTGCTAATGACTGTGTGCATATAGAAACTTATATAAAAATAATCACTTATTTTTTTGTCTTGACACCAAAACCTATAAGTGACAAAGTGCTGAGGTTTTCGGAAAAGTATAAAAGATCATTTGCAGCTATACGAGCTGAAAAACATTTGAAAAAAGGAAAAATTCCAGATTTAGATCCACATGAAAATAGTTGGTATGAATTAGGTAAACATGAATGAAGGAAACAATGTGTGAACACTACAAAAACAACACTCCACCAGGTCTTTAAAGAAGAGCGGCCAGTCAGGAGCTGCTCTTTAACAGTAGGACAGCTGAAAAACCTTTACTTTAAAAGCAGTTGGATAAGCAGCCATAAAAGAGCTGATTTAGCTTTTGTTTCTAATTAAAAAAAAAAAATCATGCTCGGTTTGCAAAGCAGACAGGCCTATTGCCGCATTAAAACCATACAGTAAAGCACAGCAGTGGCAGTATCATTCTTCGTGAATGTTTTTTCTTATAGTGGGGATTATGCTGAATTTGTAGATCATAAGTAGGATTGAAGCTGATGCAGAGAAACAAACCTTCTATCAAAGTGCTCAGGATCTCCAGGCAATGTTAATTATTCAAAACCAAAAGTCACAGAAAATTTTTATTTAAATTAATTTTCCAACTTTTCCAGTTTCTGCCTGTAAGAAAGAGAAATACTTAAACTTTATCACCTAAAAAAATACATAAAAGCCCACGTTTGCTATTAAACACCCATAAATAAAGGATCAAATAGGTTTAAATTAGACACTTCTATCTATTTTATATTCACCAATTATTGCAATTGTTTTAAAAATTTGAAGAATAAACCATGCAGAAATTAATATCTGAAATCTCAACGCGAACATGCACCAGAAGATACAGATTTCACCGAGAGAAATAAACTTTCTACCAGCATTACACTCAGCGAGAGACACCATGCCAAGCGCATTCTCCAGATTAATATAGACAGTGCAGGTGAGAAGACAACGTTGCGAATCCCCACAGCACACCTTCATTTTGACTGCCAAGAAGAGTCAGAGGGGGCGGCAGAAGACGGGAGGAGCTCCCCTTTAAAACAGAAGAAAGTTGGTGAGCGTGCGCACCTGAACGCCAACAGTTTAAAAGTGGCATAAGAGGTAGATCAGGGCGCCTGATGATGCGTCGAAGGTGCAGGCCCCAGAGGCAAACACCTGTTGAGGAGTTTCAAGAATAAAACACACTCGCACGCACAACCTGGACTCGCTGTTGTTGCACAGAACGTTGTGCAGTCCTGAATGCATTACTTTAAAACCAGCGCACTGTGCTCTCACAGAACAAAACAACAAGTTTGGTAATCACATATTTACATGCTTTTATTCATTACAAACTTTTTGGGTTCAGGGACCCCTTACAAGGGAGGAAAAGTTTCAGGAACCCCCTCATAACCGTCATGTTTATTGAATTATTTTCTTCAATGCGTGTCTTTAATGCAATGGCAATATTTGTGTCACATAAAAACTTAAGGCCTGTTATTTAATAGTTTTAATACTATTTTAAATCTTTTAATTAAAATGAACAGCATAAAAACACACTTTAAAACTTTACCTATTCACATAAAATGGGGTCCTTCCCCAGAAAATTTTGAATAAGATAGATGGGATTTCCTGCATTTTGGCGTAGTTTCTTAAACATGCTTGTAAAAAATTTTAAATAAAAACAATTAAATTTTTTTTGGGCACCGGCTCGCGGACCCCTGGGGGTCCAGCGACCCCAGTTTGAGAACCACTGCCTTACAGAAGAGGTTAAGAGGAGTGTGTGTGGGGGGGTGGACATGTGCACACATAACTGTGCACTGGGGGAGTGGAGATAAAAAAACTGAACTAGTTTAGCTTCTTCCAGTGTAAACTGGGTCTAGTGGGTCCAAGACAGATGGTACTCGGGGCAAAGCCAGTCTGGGCTCGCTTTCTCTCTCATTCTCTATCCCTTACACACACACACTCACAAACACACACATAAACACACACATGAACACACACACCTAATGTAATAGCCAATATTGGCACCCATTTGCCTCTTCCAGATCCCAGAGTCAAAAACCACCGAGGCCCATTATATTTCCTTTTGACCCATTTGGCGAGATGATGGGAGCATCGAGTGCTGGATTAAATGAAAAGCAGTTTATAATCCAGTAATTCTAATGTTTTAATTACTTAGATGAACAGGAGGTGTTTGAGCAAAGGCTAATCTCTGAGACATAAGGGTGAGAGAGGGAGAGGGGAGGGGGACATTTGTCTTTTCTTTGTAACACACACACAAACACACAAACAGGCTTGCTCGTGGAATATTAGCGGTGCATTAAAGTTCATCACCTGTTATCAGCACAGATTAAAAGATTCACACACTTTACTGCAAACACTTTATATTGAATGAGGCCCACAGATTAGGGGAGTAAATTAGCGCCAAGTTTAAATGTATCGGAACCGGTGCGGTGCGTCTCCAGGAATGTCTTGATTTTCCTGCGCTTGTTTTTGAAAAGTGGTCTTTTCAGGTTAAATTCGGTAACTAATCTGAAGTTTTTAAATTAAGTTGGGCTGCATCTTGGATGCATTCAAGTCATAGCCGTAACTGACCCCACGCTTGCCTTTGATAGCCACCCTTCCTGTCAATCAAGCAGCTGAACAAAGGCTTCTAAACCAAGGATGATGACCTCATGCCTGGGGTCGCTCAATACTGAAGGGGTCTTAACACCATTCAGCTCGCCTTTTGTTTCTGGGGCTGTTTTCCAGCGTACTGTGAATTGCGTCGCAAGATCTTTCTGAGCTGCGGCTGTAGTGCACGTATGCACAGACCATTAGCTGACACGCATCCCTTGATCCGTAGACTGGAGCACTGAACCTGGAGTGAGCCTTAAGACAAGGAGTGACAACCGGGACAGCTGCAGGGTTTGGAAGCTGGTCTTAGCCCTCCTCCCACTGCCACCCATCAATACACACACATACACCTCCACCACTATGACCTCCAGCCAAACAAGCTATTGTCTCTGGCCTGGGCCTGTGGTATTTCATTTGTCATGAAATAGATACAGACACGGGATGACCACGAGGCTGTTTTCTCCAAAGATGACACTGCTACTGCTACTGCTGTGGCTACCAAACACAGATTCCACTCTCACTACATCCTTAACCTTCTCGGGCAGCTTTTCCAAAACATCCTGCACTGAATCCATTTACAGACCTGCTTTTACCTCCACACAGAAATGTAAAGAATGGTTGTTATTATATTCCAGAGGGATGTTTAAAAAAAAAGACTGATAGTGCAGGAGATAATTTGGACAATTGTCACCCCTGCATTTAAATCCCTGTATGATCTCTGTGGACAATCATGATCCACAAAATTGTTATTATTGGTGTTACAATAACCATGTAGTGTGCAAATGATGACTTTTTTAGACTGGAGTTGTTTAGTACTCAACCTTAGCCTTTGGAACTACTTGACTAGCTGTTAGATCATCCATTTGGTAAGAACTTATCTTTTGTCCCCTTCATTTAGAGGTAATTCAAAGAGCTAACAGGTTTCCACAAAGCCTCACCTCAAACTCAAACTATCCCTCTGAGTTTGTGAGACCCACAGCTCATTCCTTCTCAGCTGTTGTCAGTCTCTGCCTAGAATAAGTTTGATTCTTCTGGTATTACTTTGTATTTCAGAGCCACCAAACAAGTGGCTAAACTTTATACATTCAGTTAGATGTTGAACTTGAGTTGCACACATGAACTCGAGTCCTAGAGAACCTTTCAGGACTTGGGTATCGTCAGAAAGATGGAACAGAGAGACGTTTCTCGGAAAGATGCTGAGATGTTCATCCCTCAAAGGTCCTTCACCCATAAATTCTCCAAGTCCAAAAGAGTTCATGGGCCAAAAAAAAAAAAAAACACAATACCCCTTTATCTCCATCAAGGGCATTCCTTGGCATAACAATAGGACCATCACCCCACTCCACACACACCATCACCACCATATTTTCCTTTCCTCCCCTCCCTCCTCATTCTTCAGCCTTTCCATCAAAGAGCATTCCAGCTCCAGAGCCCCCTAAGCCCTTCACTCTGGGCCCGTCCATGTGACGCGGCACGCAGACAGTCATCTTTAAGAATTGATTCACTCTGGTATCCAAAGCCTAGGGAGCTTGGCTGCCAAGATACCCAGCATAGGCGCCACTCATGGGGTCCAGGTACACAACAGCTGCTTCCCAACAATAAAGGCAAAAAATGGAAGGCACTCAGGGGGAAGATGCAGCCATAACCTTTCTCTCTCTCTCAAGCCTGGACTGGTCACCTTGAGCCAGTTGTTGCCTGCTTACTTTCCGAGACGACTAAGGATTGGGTCCAACTTTGAGATGAGAGCAGTGAAAGTGAGTGGCTATTGAAAGACAAAACGAAGCTCAGGGTGAATGAGGGAAGAGAAGGTTTTTTTTTTCCTTAGAGGAAACAAATAGTGGCAGCTGTGTAACCAAGATTGTACAATGACACATAGAAGACCATAAATAAGACAATGGCATGTTGTTTTTTAGACGCATATCTGCCTTGCTGGAGGTCAAGTGAAGGAGATGCAAGCTGTCTCCTCACACACATTAAGGCCCATGCTGGAGTAACCCAGGGAATGTTGTGATACCACGGATAGAGATCACAAATCATCCCGAAGGAGACAGCGGAGATATTACTTCACCTGAAGTGTTTCCATAAACTCCAGCATACAAAAGCCTTGGGAAGCGACATCAGTCTTCAAATAGGTCCCGACCCTCATACATACAGTAATTTATGATCAGACAATCCAGCACAACATCCATCACGAATAAGAAAGACAGCAAATTAAAAGAGGCCAAGGAAACAGTAAATTTAACCTGAGAAATTATGTAAACTGTTGCCGACACATAGTCCAGGGTCATATGGGAAAGAGGAGACATCGATACCTCAGTTTTTCCTGTAAGCTAAGGAGCAGTGCAAAGGCAAGAAAGGGAGAGAGAGATAGGAAGTACAAGACAACGAAAGGAAGACAGACGGACAAGGGCAGAGGGGAACTTGGCATAATCAGTCTTCCTGTTCAAGCGGAAAGGCAGAAGAGGAAAAGCAAGAGCAAGGGTAAGCTGGGGAGAGTGGGGAATTTACCAAAGCAGCTCTGGAGGGCCCTCATTACGATATTAAACAAGATTTAATAAGTGAGAGTGATTTGATGAGGTGATTATCCTGGCCCATTAATCAAGCAGGCTTCTAGCCTCGCAGTAATATGGCCCATCTTTCTGCCCATACCAAAGCCTCTTTAGACACTGAGCTCCTTACCGCACTAACGCCGCTTCAGAAACACCAGCTACAGAACGGCAGAAAGAAAGAAAAAACCAAAAAGGCATATTACGTCTCTTAGGCCTGAAGGTATTTTCGAGGCTCACTCATCCCTCAACCTCCCCGTTGCTCCTGTGGTGCATCTGATAAATTGAACTCCTTAACATCTGGGTCAGAAAGTAAAGTCTTATCAGAAGCAGCTAAGAGTGATAACTGGCGATGATAGCAAAAAAGCATCTGTTGGCTTAGGGCTTTTGGTTTGAGAACAGAAGGAAGTTGAACAGACTCCACGGGATTGTAGGCTTTGGGAGGTATGGACTGCGTGTGTTTGTGTGGGATGTAAGTGTGTGTGTGTGTGTGTCTGTAGAGGCTGATTCATTGAATGCTTTTCGGGGAAAGTGTCAAACTAAAGGTTACAGCAGTACACGTGAAAATGGGTGCAATCCATGGTGCTCAAAAAAGATTAAAGTGAACGTCAACATCTTACAGGTGACATGGTCCAGCACCATTTCAATGTCCCACAAAAATCCACAATTAACTTTTACCTAGACATGAAAAGTGTTGTGGTGCGGAAAAGAATCAAACTTACCTGCAAAGTGTAAAAAAGAAGAAGTCTTGAAGGTGGAGGTGTGTTTTTTACTGATGTCCCACGGTCATTCTGTGCCGAGTTGGCACAAATTTTCTTCACCCGCATGGTTTGTTTTTAGAAGTCTAGTGGTTTCTGATGACAATGTAGGGTATCTGTGTGTAGTTTTTGCAAAACATCTTCTCTTTTTTTACAGTCTTCAACAAGATATAAGCTTCTGTTTGTGTTTTATTTTAGGGCGGCACGGTGGTGCAGTTGTTAGAGTAGTAGTCTCTCAGCGAGAAAGTTGCCGGATCGAATCTTGGCCGGGGGCCTTTCTGGGTGGAGTTTGCATGTTCTCTCTGTGCACGCGTGGGTTTTCTCTGGGTACTAGGGTTTCTTCCCAGAGACCAGAAACATGCATGTTAAGCTGACTGGTAACTCTAAATTGTTCCTAGGTGTGAGTGAGAGAGTGAATGGTGCTTTGTCTTATTTGTCTCTATGTGTCCCTTTGGTGGACTGGAGACCTGTCCAGAGTGTCCCCCGCCTCTCGCACAGTGACTGCTGGATATTTGCACCAGTGACCCCCACGACCCAAGAAAGAAGAAGCAAAAGGGAAAGGAAGAAACGGGTAAAGATAATGGATAGATGAATATGTTTCTTTAGCAAATTGCTTTTTCATATCCAGCAACAAAGTATTGCCACTGAAATTCTCTACAAAAGGCTCCAAACCAACAAAAACATTATTAATAGGTTATAATTTGTTCATTTTGACTTTTCAGCATTGTTTTACCATGTGGAGATGACTCCAAAAACAATCCATGCCTTCGTTAACAGCTTAATCTCAGATTCGTCTCCACAAGAATAGTCCTATGAGAACTTAACCTCATAGCCAAGATATCTGCACTGACTCAATCATAACAATCATAAGTCTCATTCTAGTAATTACTCTAATAATGTTGAAGACCGTCCTGTTTGCAGCTGCCTTGCTTTTATTGTTTGTGTAAAGCACTTTGAATTAACTTGTCGCTATAAATATTTTTTTTCTCTGTTTTGCCCACTTGATGTACTTCATGCAAATGTTTAAAGCCATAATGATAAACTCCAACTCATATCAACCTCTAATTAACCAAAATCATCTTACATCTTATAAGCTTTGATTTACTTGAACCATTACTGTATATGCGCGGCACAGTGGAGCAGTTGGTAGAGCTGCCACCTCTCAGAGAGAAGGTTGCCGGATCGAATCCTGGCCAGTGGGGTGCATTCTGAGTGAAGTTTGCATGTTCTGTCCGTGCATGTGTAAGTTTCCTCTGGGTACTCCAGTTTCCTCCTACAAACCAAACACATGCATGTTAGGCTGATTGGTAACTTTAAATTGTCTCTAGGTGTGAATGAGAGAGTGAATGGTTGTCTCGTTTGTCTCTGTCCCTGTGATGGACTGGAGACCTGTCCAGGGTCCCCCGCCTCTCGCACAGTGCTGATTGGATATGGGTGCCAGTGACCCCTATGACTCGAAAAAGAGGAAGCAGGTAAAGATAATGGATGGATAAATATGATCGTATATACCAGCACTTTTTAATTTATAGAAACATGCTTATGATTGTTTTCACGTTGGCACTTCATTTTGTACCAAGATCTTGGAGATGGAGAGCAAAGAGACATTGTAAGTTGGTAATACGCAGTGATGGTTCTTGAGGCAATACAAAATGACTACGGTCGAAGTAAAACTAGATTTTACCATCCCAGTGGTCACATTTTGTGCAGGTTAGTTAAAATAATTTTGTATAATTTAAAGGTCAATAAGTTCACAGGACTTCAGTCTCTGTCACACGCACATCTTGAATTTGAAAATGTTTTTTCCTACGAACTGGGCCGGAAATTTTTACCAGTGACAGAGATGGTTTCAAGACTCCCAGATTGTTAACTTATAACTCCTGGTGCTGCTCTTCCCCTGAAGCACGACTGTAATTTGTCCTAAAAGTTTCCAGGACTCAAAGTGACAAATCTGGGGTGCGGGGGTGGGGAGGGGGGAACAGATCTAAAGATATGAAAGAAAAACTATTTTGTAAAAATAAATGAATGAATAAACATTGACGGAGTTTAGCACTGAAACAGAATCAGATTTTTCATTGTTGGCCTCTTGCAAAAATGAGTTTAACACCTTTTCTGAACATTTCTGTACATCTTATTACAATTGTTTGTCACCAAATGTCTTAAATGTTTTGAGCGGAGAAAATTGCTTTTTAAAAATTTATATAAAAAAATAACGTTCTTGACTGTGTGTGTGGGGGCTGTGAAGTGTTTGTGGAGACAGGGCCCAGGAAAGCAGAATGACACAACAAGCTCATGTAAAAAAAAAAAAAAAGAAAGAACTTAAACTTTATTAACAAAAGAAAATCTTGACATGGTAGCATCAACAAAAAAAGATAACATGAGAACACATGGCGGAGAACCAGACATAAGAACATACACAGTGCCAGACTGACAAGTGAAATAAGGCTAAAAGTACAAGGGCTGATGAGAAGACTGGAGACAGGTGAGCTTAATGGAACAGGGAGCAGGTGTGAGGAAACGAGACAGGACTGGACAGAGCTTGGTGATACAGAAAGGCCATGCAAACAAACTGAACACAAGGAAAATGCAAAAAACAAATCACGACAAAATAAACTTCAAAACAGCAAAAGTAAGTACAGAAAAAATATAAACCCTGATGTTTTTTTTGTTTTTGTTTTACTCATTTGCATACAAAAATAACCTGAATATTAAAGTTAGGTCTTAAAGCCCCCCTGCTGGAACTTCATACTCCACCCACTCAAAAAATAAAATCTAGATCCGCCTCTGGTACCTTTAAAGTTTAAACAAATGCAGTATCTTGGTGGGTATGCTCTCAAATCAAGTCTCAATCAAGTCTTAAATTAACTCGCTGGTGACTTTCAAAAATGTTTTTCATGGTCATGTGCTGAAAGAAATGGGTAACAAAAATTAACATTGCATGAGTTAAAAACATTTTTACTTGCACATTTCAAACATGAAAATGGCGTCTTACTCAATAATGGTAAGTATTTTTGCAGTTAATAAAAAAAATTTAATAAGCTGCAACATGGTGATGAAGAAAAATTCTGCATGTTTAGGGAAAAGATTCAATCTTTTCCGCACTTGGAAATAATTTACTTCAGTTTCTTTCTTTTTCAAAGCAGATGGCCACTTGTCATGAGCCTGGTTCTGCTGGAGGTTTCTTCCTTTTAAAAGGGAGTTTTTCCTTTCCACTGTTGCCATTGTGCTTGCTCA
>JARVGQ010000210.1:19505465-19518161 GCA_031762355.1 Hypsolebias martinsi
GGGGGGATGCCACACAGTGGTAAAAATGGACTTGTCCCAACTTTTTTGGGATTTGTTGACGCCATGAAATTTTGAAATAACATATTTTTCCCTTAAAATGATACATTCTCTCAGTTTAAACTTTTGATCTGTGATTTGTGTTCTATTCTGTATAAAATATTAGATGTTGGCACCTTCACATCATTGCATTCAGTTTTTATTCACAATTTGTTTAGTGTCCCAACCTTTTTTTTTTTTTTTTTTACATACACGAGTCTATTGCATAATTTGTTATAACTGAGCGAAATCAGCAGCCATGTTTGTTGACAACAAATATGAATATTTTGTTTACATTCATTCATTGATGAGCACACTCTGGACATTCTCGGCATGTGAGAGATATTGAGTCAGTAAAAAAAATCCCCCTATGTAAATAAGAGTCAGAAAGAGAACAATGGACTCGGAAAAGACAGGTCAAAAACTAAAAATGCAAAGTTCTTCCATCTTCGTCTGAAAGAAAATGGTGACTAAAAGCTATAAGAACGAGAGTTAACAGAAGTACTTCTTTTGGAGAGGAAGTGGAGCGGTGAAGAGTCTTAAAGCTAAAATTGGGGTTAAGATCAGATTCAAAAGAGCTGTGCGGAGATATTCCAAACTGTAAAGAGAGAATTTCCATAAATGAAAGCCGAATTTAGTTGTAAACAAAGGTGAGGAATATTTGCTGTTTTCTGTTGCAACTTTTACAAACATCCTGATGAGTTTTAGTTACATAAAACCCCCAAAACAATTATTTAATGTAGAACCTTTGTT
Organism: Hypsolebias martinsi; assembly: GCA_031762355.1. Classification (NCBI taxonomy): domain Eukaryota; kingdom Metazoa; phylum Chordata; class Actinopteri; order Cyprinodontiformes; family Rivulidae; genus Hypsolebias; species Hypsolebias martinsi. The sequence continues at coordinate 19,506,255 of JARVGQ010000210.1, forward strand.
AGAAGTACAAAATAAAATTCAAAAACACTGAAAAATTGTATGATAGCTCATATTGCTTTAAAAGCTAGACAGATCCTTGTGTATGAATATGAGAAAGAGACAAAACTTTAAGAGGTTTAGACTTTCACCTAGAGTCATAGCATTACTGATGAAGGCCACAAACATTAAAAAGCAGGAGGTCTACACATAAATCTGCTGTCCCCCCCACATTGTAAATGCACCTGTATATGACATCCTAGTCACTTCTCAGAAATTCACGCAGCATGCACACCATCAGGGTTGTCATTATATAAGAGGGAGGAAGGAGAAGGGAAAAAATCTGGCTGTTTTTACATCCGCAAAACATCTTCAAAAGCAAACATGAGCATACAGTGGATTATCGCCAATGACAGGATGAAAATAAGAGCAAGGTGAATACAAAATAGCCAATGAAGATGATGATATTAGTCATTCAGGTTGGGGAAAAACTGTGCAGAGTTGAAAGGGGACGTGGGGGGGGGGGGGTGTTCAGAGACCAGGCTGACAGGATTATGGGAGCATGACAAACTGAGAAATGTATTTTGTCTCTAAGGGAATGAAAGAATGACAAATATTCAAACATGTTGCACGCACAACAATCAGATCTATCGTCATTTCACCGGTTAGCCATGTCTACTACGATGCCTATAAACATGTACAGACGGGCTTGGTTGACTGAATCTTTTCTTCAGCTAGTAAATCCAGGCAAACTGAGTCAAATCCAAAGCACATATTCAATCCTGTGTGGGTGGCAGCAACCACGGCTAGTATAAACACACAAGCTGATGTCCGAACCCAGCTGCCAACTAATTCTGAAGCCTTTCTGACCCACTATGAATCAGTGACAAACAGACTGAGCTAACTCAGATTCTTTTTTTTTCTCATATTAAAAACACCAAACAGACCATCCATCTCGCAAATTAACTTTGAAAATTAATTAGCCTACAACAAAATAAATTTTTTATAATCAACGTTAACACGGCAAAATTTTTGTTAGCGCTTAAAAGCACAGAAAACACTCTCTCTTGATCTGAAACGCTCCGTATACTGCAACTATAATCATGAATATCAAAATATTATTCAAATAGAAGAAAATTAAACACATATACTGTAAGTTAAACTACATCTACACAATCAATGCACATTTAAAGTAACAATGGCACTCCTAAACTATAATACTGTATTAGTAAAAGAAATGCTGATTACAGAAAATGTGCATCTTCACAGCAGCATCTTCTCCCAGTTCAATAATTTCACTGAATGGTTCCTCGTAAGAGTCCAAGTTCCCATAACGCAGATTCAGAAGACGTTACACTGACACAAGCTGCAGTTCACTACAAGGAAGGTGAAGAAGGAAACACGTTCTGGAGAATGTTGTAGAACTGGCTGAAGGCTAGTTCATTCACATTGCTCGTGCTTGCACAACTTAGGATAAGCACACACACAAAAAACCCAACAAACCCCACCGTTGTCATTCTTACCGTACATCGATCGTGATGTGGGAATCTTTCACAACAGAGCTCTCCTTGAAGCAGCTTCAGTCCCTCATTCAGCCACACCGCTGTGCTGAGAGGCACTGGAAATACACACAAGCCTTCCTGTACACACACACAGAGCGCACTCTGGGATAAATGCCTGCACGTGTGCATGGAGCTCAAAAGCATATGAGCGTGCTTGGCGATTGGTGCAGAGCACCGCTCGATGCTGTGTATTACACACCAACACACACACATACGCACACTCCCCCTGCCATGCAGGCTCACATAGGCATGCACACTTGCGTGCACACACAAAAATAAAAGGAGGGCTGAAAGACAACGTCATAAAGAAGCACTGCGTAATGACCTTGGATTCTCCACCCCCCACCCACCCCCATTCTCCTGCAACTGCTTTCCTCGTCAGCAGAGCATTGCAAGAATTTACAAGCACACAAACCCTCACGTTAAATAAATCAGCTGCAGACAGAAAAGAAAGATGGGAGTGACGAAGAACATGAGATGATGGAAAAGGAGAACACCTCCCTCTTGTGGAAACTCCTTCCACTCTGAGCAGTGTCATTATTTCCCCTCATGAAAATTACTCTTCCCTTCACACCTGTTTTTTTTTAATCTGTGCCTCAGAGCTTATGTAACTTTTTGACACACTTTCTTCCATTTTAATCCGAAGCCCATTTAAATGTGGGGACTGTAAGCAGTGTGATTACATAATCATGCACCTTTTGCATTTATACACACTATACCTGTTTATTTACCAACTAAAATAAGATGTTGCACACCTTTCTATTCATTTGGAATAAAAAGATGAGTCCAGTCGTTTCAATGGTACTCTTTGGATTTGTGAATTTAAAAACACAAGTCAGACCTTACCATTTTCCTTCATCTTCTCTAAACATACTAATAATGTAACACTGCTGAGCAATTTCACATCAACTACACTACAGAGATTATGACTGTCTGGATCTCCATGACAAGTTACAAATCCACAGCTGTGACAAACATAAAAAAGGAGTAAGTTGATGATTAAGTTGCTGACTAATGCACAAGTCTGCAGAAGAATCAAAAGCATGATGCTGCAGAGACATAACAAAAGCATCTACAGTTAAATAAATAAATTAATGTTTTACATATCTAGACAGGACAATAAAGCATTTCAATCGCCTTGATCAAAGTCTTGAAATGAGATATAAACTTCAGATAATCCCGATTTTTGGCACTTTGCTGATCTGGACCATATAGGCATGTGTTTACAAGATGCAACAATAAAAGACCTCTGCAGTGTTTTCAAGGAAGAAACTGCTGCTGCGCTCTAACCTTGGAAGAGTAGAAGAAGAAAGGCCAGAAAGACATTTCCTCACTTATTTTCTTCTGCAGCGGTGAAAAAAATAAAGAAAATGATTGTTCAGAAATGATAAAGACTTAAAATAGTTGCCAAGCCTCCAAAAAGTGACCGCCGTCCGCCGCAGTAAATTTAACAAAGTCAGATCATACAATTCTCAGAGAACTTCAAAAAAAACTCTAAACGCCTCATTGTAACGTTTACATGCTTGAATGAACGGGACTAAATAAGTACAGCTCCACAATTTGTGGTTTTAAAAATCTACAAGGTACTTTTTAAAGGTCATTTTAGAAATAAACAAATTAACAGCGTTTCCTCTAACATTATTCAAAGAGGGCAACTCGTCCTGTCAACAGAACCGAGCACCCTGCCTAACAAATCCTCCACGCAGCTCTGCCACATCTGGACAGAGAGCAGAAGTTGTAGCAGCTCAGCTCAGACTCCAAACTGTGTGCAATACAAACACCCCACCCCACACACACACACCCTATCCAGAACTGACGGCACTAACATAGCACTAAGCTAAACAACTTCTGAGCGCAATATATACAATACAATATAGCGTTGTGCTTCTCTTCACCCCGGTCAAAAATTGCCGCTGCTAACGTAGCGCGCCGCTTCTGTCACCAACCCCGCCCCACCAGTTAAAACCCCCTAAGACACGAGCGCCCTCCCAACGCAAGTAACCTAGGAGCAATATTGAATTATTTAATAAACAAACAAATAAATATAAAAAATATAAAAAATTTTTTAAAAAAAATGCCCCTGAAAATAATTATTTTACAGTAAAAAAAAAATTTAAATTCAGTCCCAAGTTTTGAGGAAACCATCCAGCGTGTCAGAAGTGGTGGCCGAAAACAAGGCTTCATTTACGAGTCGTCAGCAGTTGGACATGGAGCTTGTTTGTATATTTTTCTTTTTTTTTTTTTTTCGAAATCCCTACAAGTGGACAATGCCAGTTTATGTTTTATTTGACTTTTACTGAACCGGCTGACCATCAAACGTCTGCAGCCCAGTCCATCCATCTACAGTGTCATATTTTCATTAAGTCAGCTGTAGAGAGCACAGGAGGGCTCCATTTTTCAGCCTGCATGCATGTGGAACTGCTTTTTGTACTAAATACTTTGCTTTTGCACAACCCAAGTGTGTTTTTGCTCTTTACACCTGAACTGAAACTATTTTGTCAGACAAGGGGAGAAATGAAACTCAACACAAACGTGCATCAGCGACAAACACGCTTCTCCCAGGTAAGTTCTAGCATCAGGTCGGTGATTTTTACAGAGGATCTCAAATGTGAATGTGGTGTATCACCTAGTGAGGTAATACAAAATAAAAAGCATAGAGATAATAAAAGTTTTTAAAAAAGCATTACTGAAAAATTCATTCCTGTGGGAACAATAAAGTTATATCTTATCTTAATTCATGGACGTGCTAAGTTTGGGATCAAAGATTGCATTTATAATGGATTTCAATAGGGTCGAGTTTTCCCTTAAGGAACAATAGAGGGTTGTAATGTTTCTATGAGGTTATAGGAACATTATAATTTAAGGACTTTTGGGCTTTGTCAGAAATAGTTGTGTTTACTGACAAATAAATAAATAAAAATACAACATAAACAAATGTAAATACATGGCAAATTTTTCCCATGAGATGTTCAAAATGTAAAACTGAAAAAAATATATATTATTCAATAATATTCATTCAATAGGGGTGGCTCAGTCAATAGACGTGTTGCCTCTCAGCGAGAAGGTCACCGGATCGAATCCCAGCCGTGGGCCTTTCTGGGTGGAGTTTGCATGTTCTCTCCGTGCATGCATGAGTTTTCTCCAGGTACTCCAGTTTCCTCCCACAGACCAAGAACATGCATGTTAGACTGATTGGTAACTCTAAATTGTCTCTAGGTGTGAGTGAGAAAGTGAATGGTTGTTTGTCTCATTTGTCTCTATGTGGCCCTGTGATGGACTGGAGACCTGTCCGAGGGGGGGATGGATGTATGGATGGATTACATTTTTTAATTAAATTTTCCACACATCAGTTTAGAATGAAGCATGGCTATACAGACTATGAGTCCTAAAAAGAGCAACCTACGGAAACTTGTCACAGCTCATGTGATGAGGAAATACCGACGGCAAAACATACCAGATGTTCTTAGCTGGCACAAAGTGAGCCACATAAAAACTGGGTAAAGGAACTGAAGACGGAAAATTATTGAATTTGAGCAATTACAGTAGTGAAAAGAGATTCAGACAGGAGCACTTTTCTTTGTGCATCATCTTTCTGCAGAATAAAACTACCACCACTGCATTTTACTAAAGCCTGGATATGGTTTAGATTAAATGCTTTAATAAACATCTAGCACATAGGTTGAATTATTTGACTTATTTATAGATTTGTATACTTTATACATAAGCGTTTCCATTGTGGTTTTCCTATTCTAGCATGCTCTGACCAATATTTCTAACAAAAAAACAAATACATCTCTGACTAAAAAAATCCTGACTTTAATATTTTAGTAAAGTTTTATGATTTAGTCAATGAAAGATGACAATTAAGAGACATACTTAAATAACTGTATCAACTTCACAAAACAAAGAGGCAGCTTAATTAAGACTCCTAATAGAAAATTTAATTTGTTACATTTTTAATCAAAAGTATTTTCAAAGGAACCCTTCTTATTAATGTCTCGGAGCCAGAAAGAGAACAGAGGAGGTGGTGTCTTCTCTTACCCTTGCCAACACGATTGTCCAGAAGGGTATGATAATCCAGTGCCAGCCTCTGAATGGCTGGGACATCAGGCGGAGGCAAGGACATGGCAGGCAAAAAACACACACACACTGCTCCTTTCACAAACTCAGCTGCTTTTAAATCAAAGTCAAAATGATTCAAGTAAAACTACAGCTGTCAGGCAAAAAAAATAAAAAATAAAAACACACCTGACACTTAAAAACTACACTTCACACTTGTTTCTATTCAAGCCTGAAGGGAATAACTAACTTCTTCAAAAAGTTTCAAATCAGCACAGACTCACAAAATCACCACAAAGACAAACTTGTAAGCGCCTATCCAAGTCTCCTTAGTTTTTTTTTTTAAATCTCAGCACATATGCAAGTTGTTTGCATGAACCGAAAGATTAGCAACGAATCCTTCATCTGCAGCTCTGCGCCCACTGTCATTAAATATCTCACTGGCACAATGGACCACAGTGTGCAGCCTCAGGGAGAAGAGGGAGGAGATATAAGAGAGGCGCCGTGGGACAGTCATTCAGCCAGTGGGCTTGAAGTTCAGGGAATGTGGCCTTGGATGTGATGTGGGTGCAACTGAAGAGGGAATATCTGCTGGGGATTCTCAGCGGACCACAATCACATCACATACCTGGATCACCAAGGTAAAACATCACCAACAAAACATATTTATTTAGGAATTTGTTTTTAGGCTTTAGAATATTCTTGAGGAAAGATATTATTTTTCCAGCTTCTGGTGGTGGATATCAATCATCTCTCTTGTTAAAAGTTCATAATGACATTGCCATGTCCATTGATGCAGTGTCTTATTGCTTTAGTACTGCTGGACCATACAGCTGCTTTTGAGAGTGGACCATGCTGTCCCTTTGTCTCATCTTAACCACTGTGTTTGTGTATTTAACTGGTTCACCTCTTACTTCACCAACAGAACTTTTTCTGTCATTGGAAATGCTACTTTTTCTTGTGATGCACTGCAAGGCTATATTCTTGGTCCCGTCTCTCTTTATATGCTGACACTTGGATCAGTTATAACCAAATGCCACTTTTCTTTTCACTTTTATTTGCCTGATGCCTAAAGGTAGTAACATTAAAACTAATTTTCTTAATTGCATTGCCAACAATAAACATTGGCTTAACCGAAATTTTCCGTTTTTTAAACAAAGGAAAAAAACGGAGTATCTTTTTTGGTGATGATGCTCCCTGTAACTGTGGTATTCTGACAGCCAAGTTTAGACCCATACTAAAACTATGAGGCTGACTTTTGACACGGATTTGAAGTTTGATAAAACCAATAGCATCTGTAGTCAAGTCCAGCTGTTTTCAGTTACGTCTTTTAGCCAAGGTTAAGCAGTTTTGTTTTTCTTTAATCATCCTGACCTGGTAATGGCCATTCATGCTTTTATCAGTTCTCCCAATCCTTCATTACCTGATCCTCCATTACCTGTCTTCAACTTGTCCAAAATGTCATATCCACAACTTTTAACCAATACTACCAGAAGTGGGCATATCAACCCTGTTTTATTCGCTCTCCATTGGCTTCCTGGCAATTTTTTTTTATTAATTTTAAGCTCTTTTTGTTTACTTTTATTGCTCTTAATGGTCCTGCCCCAATACTTTAAAAGTAAAACTGGCACCCTCCACATCCAAAACTGGAACAGTTTCAGGAGGACACTCAAGACCTACATCCCTTGCAGAAGTGTACACCTCTATGACAAAACAAGTAAGTGGTGGATTGAAGTAATAAATGCTATCACTTTCCATACAGCTCTAGACACAGTCCCGTTACGCACCGTGGAGAAAGAAGGTTTCAGAGCTATGGCCAAAATGCTGCATAGCTGCTATATAATGCCAAGTAGCAAATATTTTGGCCAAATAACTATCCCTGTGTTGTACCAAGAGCACAGAGGAAAGGTACAATCAGAGGTGGCTACAGTCCCACACTATGCAATGACAGCAGATATGTGGTCAAGCTGCCCTACGGAGCTGTATCTGAGCCTGACAGTTGATTTCATTAGCAAAGACTGGCTTTTACAAAGCTATTGCTTTCAGATGAGCCGCTTCCCAAATTACCGCACAAGGGAATTGCTTGCTGCAGGTTTGCAGGAAGCACTGGACTCCTGGGGATGGGCAGTACACAAGCTAGTGGCCATCACCATAGACTGTGGGGCCAACATCAAGAAGGATGTCCACATCAACAATTGGACAAGACTTCACGCAGCCACAGGTATGCAACAGTTACTGAAATACAGTAGTAGACTTTTGTTAAAAAACTGAAGTGAAATGCATAGCTTAAGAACTGTATAATGAATCATTATCAGTCACCATTTCCATTAATGCATTACATGAAGTGAAATATGATTTTCCTTTCCTGTACTTTGAGGAAATTATTTGTAGAAGAGTTGATAAATGAGAACACTTTGGAACTATCCCTCAATTAATCTATTACAATTAATATTTGGATAATCGAACTAAACCAGGTGTTATAGTATGGGATGTATACTTAATCACATCCACTTTATAACTGATAATGTACAATACCTCTCACTTACAGAGGACAATGTGCAATATACTGTACTTCACAGTTGCAATGTATTCTCATATTTTTTAGCTGTTATTTATTATCCTTATTTTTTTCTTGAATAACTAGAAAGAGTATGTTTTATACTTTTTAATCCTGCTGTCCTTCCTGCAGCAACACTGTAAATTTCCCTATTGAGGGACTAATGAAGGAAAATCTTATCTTAGACTTAAACTAATAGAATAGTTTGTTGTTTTTACAGAGACAGGTGTGAAATTTGACTGGATACAATGTGCAGTTGGGGCCTGCAAAAAGTTGTTTCTGCCTTCTCTTATTTATGGGGAAAAAAAGAGAGACCAAGCCATTGCACAAGATGAACTTAGCCTGCCACAGCACATGCTGAAAACTGAGACACCCACATCAAAAAATGATTGAACGAGTACTTGAGCTGGAGAGAGCCATTAGTCAGTTTCTCAAATCTGAGAAAAAAAAATCAAGGCACCTGGTGCAAGATGGGGATGTGCTGAAGTCTGTCAACAAGGTGCTGAGCCCCCTCCACAACCTCACAGATGCCCTGTCAGAAGAACGCTACATACACTGTGTCTTCTACGTCAAGCCTTTACTCAAACTCTTCAATACAAACATTCTTGCTGAGGAAGAGATATCCAGCTGACCAAGGATTTTGAGAAACATTCTAACTATCGTGGATGACCTCCTCAACATCACATCCCTTGTTGACCCACAATTTAGGATGACATACATCAAGAATGAAAAAGTAAAGCACATTATCTCCAGAGCAGTTGAAGAATAAAAAGCATCAAAGGATCAACATGAAGCAACCGCCGGCCTGTCAACTGGTGCAGCAGCAGAGCCCGTTCATCCTTCCGGGAAAAAAAAAGAAAACTTTTTCAAAACGCAGAGCACATGCTCAAGCAGTGTTAGGCGGTCAGATGCACTTTGAGATTTTTGTTAATGAAAAGTGCGTTACAAATTAAGTTCATTATTATTACTATGAGGAGAGCATTAAGGTGAAGCTGAGAATCTACCTGCATACTACAGAGGTGAACAAAGACCCTCTGAAGTGGTGGAAATGTCACCAAGTAAATTTCACACAAGTTGCCAAGCTATCTAAACGACATCCATGTCTCCCTGCTACTAGTTCTGCATCGGTGAAAGCTTTCAGGACTGGGAGGAACATTATCACAAGCCACAGGGCAGCGCTCAAACCAAATGCTGTGGACGGTCTGGTTTTTCCTTGCCCTGAATTTGTAATTGTTCAAAATGTATGACTACAGTTTTGAAAATACTGCAGCCAAGTTGCACTTTAATTTTTTTCAATACATGAATACTGGAAGTTACACACTCATCGTTTGATTGTTGTCATTATATTATTTAATATTAGATGTTACACACTTACGAGTCATGTTTATTTTTTATTCTAATAAGTCAAGTCAGGTCCTCTGGACGGATTTTTGTCTGTTGAAATGTTTCATCTTTTATACAACAAGCAAAAGGTAATTTTGTATTTTTTAAAAGATGAAACGCTTCAGCAAAGAAGAATCCGTATAAAGGACCTATAGCCTTGTTAGGTTTATCTACCATACCTGGATTATGGAGCATGCATCAGGACAGTGAAGTAGGCAATTCCAAGCCACTTTACTGCAGTAATTTCCCTCTCAATCAGAAGAAAATGTAGTTAATACATGGGTATGTGTGATGCAAAATTTTGGTCATACTGCCCATCAGGCTGTGGTAGCTTGATGGTCAGCGCCACAGTCTTGTAATCCTGAGGTTGTGGGTGCAAGCCCAGGTTGGGTCATGAAGGGCATCCAGTGTAAAAGAACTGCCAAATCTTTCATGCAAATTCTCTCGCTGTGGCAACCCCTGAAGAGAGCAGCCGAAAGAAACGTACTGCCCAGCACTACATTTTTACCAAATGTCCCAAGAATTAAATACAAACATTGATCATTTTCAGTCGCTGCTGGAAACCAACTTCATCAGGACTTGTGCTCTAACTTATCTGGACCTTTAAAAATCTAATTTGACAACATTTTTATTCAGACAGGCTTTCAATACCTAGTGACATGTATTGTTCCTAATTGTGCTGCTGTGGTTGTTGTAAAAGGCTCTATAAATAAATGTTGACTGATTCCTCTCTTACGATTGTGATGGAGCAGGTGGAAACGTAGCAGGGTGTAACTCACCTGTCATGCTGGATTTTAGCCAAGGTGGCGCCGCTCCTCCAGCTTCAGAGGGACGGGGAGTCGGGAAGCACCTCCGCTCTGAGCTGGTTCTCCACCGGGGCTTCGGGAGTCAGGAAAGCCGCCGGCTCGCCTACGGCCTGCTAAAGTTCGTACGCTACAATCAGCTCGGGCACGAACAAACGCAGCTGATAGCCACATTTGATTGAACTGCTCAGCATTAAACATTTATTGACAATCAAAACTAAAATGCGAGCGCTATGACTGAGACAGAAATTTAAAAGTATGATAGTAGCCTCGACAAAAGTTAGCTTAGGAAAGCTTCTTGTCACCATAAACTTTACGAGTTTGGCTTGAAGACGTGTAGAAATTAGCATATGGTTAACGAAGAAATGTTGCACGAACAATGATATCACAAATACAAACGATAAAAGTAAACACCTGTTCATTATGAGTGGGGGATGCTAACGTAGCATAGCTAACCTAGCTTCCGCATCTGAACGGACATTAACAGCCATTTCTCACCATTAAGCGTAAAATAATCAGAATCCTTCAAGTGTTGAGCGTACGACAGGTGAAGGTGAGCCACTTTCTCTAAAGATGAGGTGTCTCGAAGCACATTTCATTGGCTTCAGCTGTCGTTTTCCTCTCTTTGCCCCCAACAGTTAGAAGCTAGCTTTATAATAGTGGGACAAACAACCAGCCCACCACAGGGACACCACGTTAATGTCCTCATTACGGTAATGTCCTCAACATCTGACCTCCTCATTTATTAGAACAAGTCTGGAAAGAAAATGTAACGTGAATATAGCTGGAGAGTTAGACTATTTTGTCAAATCATACTACTGTACATTGAATGAAAATAGGAATATTATTGTGAAAATATGATGGCCTATTTTTTTAAGTGATGTGAATATTTTAATATAATAATACCTTTTTCAGGAAGTATGATGTTGTTGGTCTTGGGGGTTGACCAGCGACCCTTCGATCACAGGCCCACTCTGTGCCACCACTCCCCCATCAAAGCTTCAAGCAAAGCTTAATTTAAAAAAATAAAATAAAATTTAAAAAAGTCAAATAGTCCTAAATCTGATGTGAGCAAAACCATTCTAAAAACAAACAAACAAACAAAAAAATGTTGACGGTCATGTTTTGTACCTTTTTGTTTTTAGAACCTCGATTCTGAAAAAGTTCTGTTAAGTGAATAAAACCAGAAAGCAATAGTCTGGAAATCTCATAAATTCAAATTTTATTCTTGAAAAAGTGGAGATGGAGACCCAACATGGCCTCACAGGAGAATGAAAAGTAAAGTACTGTACTGTATTCACAGGTATTTACAGGAGGTATATACCTGTACGAGGTAAATACAGGGGATCTGCAATATGTAATTTTAGGGTATTTACATGATATGTGAGGGTGTACTGGTACTTAAATGAGATTAATAAAGTGGAAAGGGTATGTACAGGGTACGTGTGTGTACTAGGGTTTACAGGTTCTTGTGGAGAGTACATAAAGATTACAGGTAGTCCTCGACTTACGACGGAGATCCGTTCTCACGCGGCGGCGTAAACCGAATTTGACGTAAGTCGGAACG
>JARVGQ010000210.1:19547116-19557530 GCA_031762355.1 Hypsolebias martinsi
CATGTAGGAGGAGATGTATGAAGGCAGCTGACCAAGAAGTGATTTAAAGATGAAAATGTACCAGTGGAAGAGTCTGCGTGAGGTTAATGATGTCCAGTTAACCCGTGAATACAGGGTGCAGTGGTGGGTACGATAATCGCAGCCAGTTATGAACCTTAGTGCACCGTGATAAGCATCCAACATCTGCAGGAGGCTTGTAGGAGCGTTTATCTTAATACAGGAAAGATCAATTAAGCTAACTGAACAAATCATTCTAAAGAGACTAATCAGTGCTATATCATATTCATACACCGATGGGACACACATAGGAGGCAATGAGGGGTTCAATGTCTTGCCCAGGGACACTGCTGGTGGATTCTAACCCCCAACTTTTGTATCCGAGGACGACTGCTCTAACCACTCAGCTGGGACCAAAAAGTTGCTAAAAGGGCCGTATTTGGCCCATAAACCACTCATCGAACAGGTCTGATCTAGATGATAGTTTCCCTTTTAGACTTTTAAAATTATTATTAGCTATTTTTCTTTGGGTCAAAGTTTGGGGTAAAATGGGCCTATGCTAACACATTTTCCAGGTGTTGGCTTGCAGAAGAAAATTCTGTACCAGACTGAATATTTTTTATTGCAAATTATTAAAATAAATTATGTAACATATTGCCTGTACCACCTGCTTATGACTGTAAAATATAACCTTACATTTATTTCAATAAGCTTTTCTCCTAACTTGATGCTGCCTATTGAAAAATTCTAATTTGATTGGCAGTTTTTTTTTGTCAATCTACTATCAAACCCCCCAGACCTTTTTAACATATACTGTATACAAAAAACAAACCAAAAAAAGAGATAAAAACGACAGTTAACTGAAAGTCTGCTTTTTAAAAATACATTAATTAAAAAATATACAGTAAATGTTAATTTAAAAAAAGGTATTCTGAGTGCTCCATTATATTCAGTTGAACAATCAAGTATTAAATTAAACATTTTTACAAGCCTTTTCGATCAAGTTTACAACTAAAAAGTTGGGTTTGCCTAAAGAAAACTTATTTGCCTACACGCCACAGTGAACGAAGCGATTTTGAATCAGTTTTTGTGTTTATTTGATGATTTTTGTCTCTTTACTCGACCTCCGGACAGATTGTTGACCCAGAATGCATTTTGACAAAGTCTTTGAAAAAGCGGCGCGGCTAATTCAAGATGGCGGAGATGGACCAGCTGTTAGACGAGAGTGAGTAACAACACTAATTCAGTTGCACGGTGTGAACGACTGGCGGCCTTTCCTGTATTAAGATAAACAGCAACAGAAATAACTCGATAGTACTGATTGCGTAATGGATGTTTTCGGTTCTGGTTTGACATTATAAAGCTGTGTTTACACGTCGGGACACCGGGTCTGACGCTCGTTAGCACGGTGGGCTAACCGCGGCTAACACCGGAGTTGAAGAAGTAACTTCGGCTCAACTGGGTAAACAAATGCCGTTAGCTTAGCTACAAGCTAACGGCTGCTAACCGTAGGACCGGAGCAACAATAACAAAAAGACCACCACGGATATTCATCATCTGTCTACGTAATGGGGTGTAGCTTGTTCAAATTATGCGTTTACTGGTGTTTTTATAATTAAATTGTCTGTTAAGTTTATTGAGCCAAACGTACGTAATAACTGAATATTATCGTCAGTTTGTTGTAACGTCCGCATAGGTCTGCCTTAGTTGTTGTCTCGTCTGCCAGCCTGTTTCGTCCAGTGTTTGACAGCTCAAACAAGGTGGAAAGGCCACACCATCAGGGTGCTATCATCGTTTCAGTGAATTGTTTCCTTATTAAAAAAAAAAAAAAAACGTTCTATATATACATTATTGATTTTGCACAATTTTTGTGATGTTTCAGGCTCCTCGGCTGAGGCACTGGTCAGTCTGAAAGGTGTGTGGCCAGTTTCTTTGTCTTTTAAGCTCTTTTTACTCTTTGTCAATATGTCTATGATAAACTGGACTTAAAGGTACTCAGTGCAACATCATGATGGCCAGTCAAAGGTTTTTGTAAATTAAGCAACAAAATCAACACATTATTTTTCCCCACTTATATTAATGGTCATGGGGTTTGGCTCATTATCGAAAGAACAAAATCCACGATACATGCAGCCAAAATGAGCTTCCTTCACAGGGTGGCTGGGCTAGAGCAAGTGTCAATCAGGGGAGGTTGGAGTAGAGCCATTGTTCCTGAAGGGATTACCAGTACGGTATACTGTATATCCTTTTTCGGGCCTGGGAACCCTTTCGGAGAGTGTCGCTGGTTAGAGGGATGTCTTTGATTTTCTCCTGGATTTGATGCCAACCTTGGAAAAACGGTAGAAAATGGAGACGTTGATGGTTAATGTATCCTGATTAAAAAAAAAAAAAATTATAAGCACAGCTGCCAGATACTACATTTGTTTACCTACAGAAACAGTAAAGGTGACTGAAAATAGATCCGCAACTATGACGTCCAGTTTGGGAAGGAGAATTCTGACCGCTTTGATGTGTTTGTATATATTTACTCAGCTCAGCTGTGTAAAGTATGCAGATGGTAAGATGGTTTGGGTTGAAGATGTTTTTTCATTGCCCAGTGTCACCATAACTTGCTTTGACTCTGCGGTCTCATTGGTTTTAGATCTAACTTATACAGGCTAGCCTCGTTGAGCCACGGGGACTCATTTACAAGAGGGACCTGTCTTACTCATACCTAGGGTCAATTTAGAGTTACCAATCAGCCTAACATGCATGTTTTTGGACTGTGGGAGGAAACCGGAGCACCCGGAGAAAACCCACGCATGCACGGAGAGAACATGCTAACTCCACCCAGAAAGGCCCCCGGACCAACCTTGGGCTTGTTAAGTCCATATTTTTCAAGACATTGAATAAGAAAATAAATGCTGCAGCTGTGACGATTCAAAATGGTAGTTTTGATTCTTGTGAAAGAGACTGTCATGATTGAAGTTGCTCTCTGGCCAGTCAATGGCTTGCAGACTGCTGACTTCAAAATCTTGAGCTCAGCTCGCTTGGAACCTTGACCAAGTAGATCCTAAGACTCGAGCTGGAAGCGGGTTGGACCACCCAATGAAAATCTCTAAAGCCATTCCTCTTTTATATTTTATCATTACTCTTTTATTTCTTGTTTAGCTGCAGATTCTCTTATATTTCCAACTAAATGTCAATGCTGAGAGTCCGCTCTAGTTCGATTCCAACATATTTATTAACGTGCACAGCATAATGTAGGTCGGTCTCATTTTGCAATGAGTCCTTTAATGTTTTTTATAGTTATAAGAATGTCATTGAAGATTTATAAATTTTGATTTCATCTTTATGAACAAAGTTGCCCTTTAAAAGTGCTTTGAGACTTGAAGTTTTCTGTTATCCTCATAGTGACAAGCCTATCATCTGCACTGCCTGAATACTGTATCAGACAGCACATTGATAATTCATCTCACTTTGTACACATTCTTATCCTTAAATAAGGACTTGTTCTTTTAGGACTTAATTGTAAATTTGATCTGTATTGTGTTCAAACCACTGGCTGTCTTGCAGAAGGCAGTTTGTCCAACACCTTGAATGAAAAGAACAGCCTCGTGAGAGCTCACAACACCAGAGGACGACATTCCTCTGTCACGATGGACACGGTAAGAAATCTGATGAAACTGAAGACGATGCTGCAGAAATCTGTTAACGCATTGAACGCTAACATCTTATTGAATTTTGCTAGACACAAAGATTTCAAAGGAATTTTAAAATGGATCAATTTTATACAAGATATTACCAAAAAATATTTTTCTAATCTGGTGACCTCACTGAGAAATCAATGCACACAGTAATTATTGAAAATATTTTCTAACAACTTAAATCAATTTAGCTTGTGGATGCGAGTTATGAATGAACTTCATGTTTTCTTTTATGGGATTTGTGTTCAGTGCTCCCATATGTCTTTAGCCAGGTAGAACAAATAAAGTATATTTATTTAATTAATATTTAACATTAAAGCATCTAGCAATATTCTTTTTGACAAAGAGACAGTTGACCAAAATAACACGCAGCACTTGTAAAAGACTCACTCCCTTTTAGTTTCTTTGGGTTTCTGTAAACTCTGTTGCACTCGTCCCCATCTATTTGCTGATTGTTCTGAATGTGACTGATAACCTTTGCCTCGCTGCAGAGAGGGGACAACTGGATTGTTATCACATATTCAAAGAAAAAATAAGGACATTTTACATTGGAGGCTTCATTGTGCAGATTTTTAAAAATATTTTATGCAGGATATTTAGGTGTTTCATACCAGCAGGATAAAATGGAATAATTAAAAAAAAAAAATTCAATTTGGGTGAATTTTTGGTTATATTTGGAGGGTCATTATACTTGCTTGAGCTTTGCTATTTTTAAAGTCACGTCTCTCTGAAACAAGGATCCAATTGACTTATTATTGTTCCGAAGAAGAGGGAGAAGACATATTTAGCCAACAGGAGAGTGTATGGTAGTTCGAGTGGGAGATTGATGATGGTTGAGTCTTGGTCTTTTGTCTATATAACATACAGATCTTTGTAAAAAATAGCACCAAAAACTTTTGCATATTATCCTCCAGAAGAGATGGGAATATTAAATTTAGAGAGAAAAGCCTCATAACCCAGCAAAGTGCCAGCACTGTTATACAGTTGATCTACCAAAATAATGTTATGATTAAACCAAGAGTCAAGAAATAAAAGTTTTTTCTTATACATTATAAAATGTCCTTATTATTCCATATGAAATATCGATGAGGAGAGAAGTTGTGCTTGTAGATGAGTGACCAAGAAAGAAAAGGCACTCTCCCAACAACCCTCACTCGGGGTTTAACCACTCTTATACCAAAACCTAAAAAAGATCTGTTACTTCTTGATAACTGGCGTCCCATTTTTCTTCTTAATAATGATTACAAAATATTTGCTTCAGTTGTTGCTAAAAGATTAAAATCCGTCCTACACTCAATTATTGATGAAACCCAATCTGGTTTTATGAAAAATAGACATCACAAATAATACTCGTTTTGGACATTTTAGATTATCCTGATTTTGTTCACGATAATAGTTTTATTTTATTCTTGAAAATGAGTTCTAATGGCTCAATGAGACTACCTGGATAAATAAAGGGTAAATGAAAAATAATTGAAAAAAAAAATAACGTTTTCTCTTGTTTCGTCAGCCTACAAGGAGTTCGAAGAGGAGTCGTTTGTTTCGGGATGAAGACGAACCCCCGCAGCAGCGTATCTCTTCCAGATCTCCTCGGCGGAGCCAGAAAGTCTCCACCACTCCACAGGTAAGCCTGCTCTTATGAGACCGTCACACAGAGGGCAGGGATTTTTCCACTCATGGTTCTTATGAAAAGGCTGTGAGATGTCTCAAAGGACAATATTTGACTCCCTAAGGGCTTGTTTTTGTGTCGGAAATGGTCTCTAAAAAAGCCAAAGGTTGTTTTCAGTTGTAGGCGTATTCAAGGAAGTGGAGATGAACTTGATCAACTAGTTCTGCAGCCCTACATCAGTATTCTGCACAGTAGAGCAACATGTTGTTTTATACCTAGAAATTTTAGACAACTGTTGGTTAATTTAAACCTTTTAGTGTCTATCCAACCCCATTGCTGAGTCTTTGTTTATTAGTAGTTAACAAGGTCAAAGCTGTTATAGAAAAGGAACCATGTGGTAGTGATGATGTAATTATTGTCATCATTTTGTAATACTTGTGTACCTGTATGTTTTGTCTTTGCAGAAGTTTTCAAATGTCATGACGCCAGATAAGAAGGTTTCACAGAAAATAGGGCTGAGGCTGAGAAACCTTCTTAAGCTACCCAAAGCTCATAAATGGTGCATCTACGAATGGTTTTATTCCAATATTGACAGGTAAAGTCTCATCATCGCCCTCAGAAGACCATTTTTAATGGATACACATAAACAAAAAAAAGTGTAACTGACACTTTTTCCATTCAACCTGTATTTATACAGTTTAGTCTCATTGAGCCACTTAGGAGATCTGAATTTTATATTAGTCATTTTGTCTAAAAAAAATATCCAATTTGATACATATTTGAAACGGTTGACCTTTTGTATATAACTATAATTATAGTTAAATACTGTATCTGTAATTACAAACAGAACAGATCTTAATTAACTTAGTCTGTAAATTGACCCGACTGTTCAGAAGAATACACCAAATTCTGTAGCTGAGTAGTTTAAAATGTCTTAATGTCTTTTTTTTTTTCTTGCTCCAGACCCCTTTTTGAAGGCGACAATGAATTCTGCTTGTGCCTCAAAGAGTCTTTCCCCAACCTGAAAACAAGAAAACTGACAAGAGTTGAGTGGGGAACAATCAGGAGACTGATGGGGAAACCTCGACGGTACGCTACAATCTCAACACTAAACCTTTTCCTGTGCTCGTTTTAGTTATTTTTTCCGCTCATTTCATTTGGGATCCGAGAACTAAGAAGCGTTGTGACAGCGCTGTGCTCTGTTGACCCTGTCAGGTGTTCCCCTGCATTCTTCAATGAAGAGAGAGCGGCGCTGAAGCAGAAACGTCAGAAAATGCGCCTTTTGCAGCAAAGAAAACTGTCTGACTTGTCAAACTGCAAAGACCTTCCTGATGAAATCCCTTTACCGCTCATCATAGGAACTAAAGTTACCGGTGAGATGAACACACATGACCAGTCCTTCTGTATTTAATTGACCAATATTAATATAAATAAAATTACCATATATAAAAAATAAAATAATAATATAAATTGACAGATGTTTTTAATTTCTCATTTGATGACAAACTTAAACCCAAGACAAAGGGTTTTGTACTCACATAAATATACTCAGTGATTTTGTAACATTCTTTTTAAACTGAATGTTTGATATTATGGCTGCAATGACACTGAAGTCCCTCAGTAGAAAAGAATAAAACAAATTGTGTTCATGGCTGCAGACATACTTTTCCTTTCCTGGTGTGTAGAAACATGAAGAAAACGTCTTTGCTAAAAGAAAGAAATGCTTTGTGTTCAACAGCTCGTCTTCGAGGCGTCCACGACGGACTCTTCACGGGTCAGATTGACGCTGTCGACACCACCGCTGCAACGTACCGTGTGACGTTCGACCGCAGTGGCCTGGGAACTCATACAGTGCCTGATTTTGAAGTCTTGGTAAGCACCTTAACTTCCTGTATGCTTTCAGGAATCATTTTGATTCTCCAGCTCTTACTGGCAGTACTGAAGAAGTTTTTAGTTCATGTTTTAAATAAATTTAAAAAATGTTTTACAGAGCAATGAACCCAACGAGACCATGCCCATCTCAGCCTTTGCACAGAAGCATCGGTCAACACGGTACATGCAGAACCTTGTGACTCCTCCCAGAGGACCCTACCCATCTGTCACCACCCCTGTTCACCTGGTACTGTAAACAAACCTAACGATGGACAGTTCTCACACTGTTCATTTAAATTTGCTTTGTGAGTCAATTTAACTTCTCAACCACCTGCCTGGACCAGGTATACATATGAGTAGTCAGTGTCTTACTTGTCGTGCTCAACCTTCAGTGGTCTCAGTTCGGGCAAGTGGTTTGGATTCTTGAAAATGATTAATACAGTATTCCCTGATTTTCTGAGCAGGATCACAAGAAGAGTAATATTTTTTTATCTAAAATTGCTTGTGTTGCAGAAAAGTTAAAGTGAACACTGGATTCCAGATGTTTGCATTACATATTGTTTCTATCAGGTGGTATTTACTCTGACTGAGCAAAATGGATATAAGAATAAGTGATAACGATAGAATTACAAAAAAAAATTGTTCTTCAGTGTTGTTTATTTTGTCACAAATAGTTGCAGCATAGTTCACAAAGTACCGGTACAGTAATCAGGTGGCAAACTATTATTGTGGGTTTAAAATTTTTACTTTTTTTTTATTTTATGGTACAATATTAGTCATCCCTAGTATTTAGGCCAAACCACATGTATGTTGCAGCACAGTCTGAGCCATGTGGTTTATATAAATTACAATGCAGCATCTGCTTGTGTTGCTGCAAAAGTTTTAGGGTCCTGGGTTCCTTTAGATGAGTAGTGCCCAATCCTGATCCTCGAGGAACTCTATCCTGCATGTTTTAGTTGTTTCCTGCTCCACCACACCTGATTCAGTGATTAATTACTTCCTCAAGTTCTGCAGAAGCTGTTAATCATTGATTCATTCAGATCAGGTGTGTCAAAGCAGGAACACCACCCTGCGTGTTTAGTTGTTTTCCTGATTTGGCACACCTGATTTGAATGAATTAGTAACAGGCTTCTGCAGAACTTGAAATAATTAATCTCTGAATCAGGTGTAATGGAGCAGGAAAACAACTAAAACATGCAGGATGGTGTTCCTCAAGGACCAGGGTTGGGAAACACTGCTTTAGATGAGGAATATTTGCTCCTGTGTTGGTTAGTTTGTCTCAGCTGTAAGGACTCCTACCTGAAACTTTAGCAGATATATACTGCAGGTATGACACTGACTGTTTATAAGTCAATCCCCCCCCCCCCCCCACACACACACACACAAAAAAAGAATTGTTTTGAACCTATTATTCTGTGTTAGAATATAACATTTTATTTTTGTTTGTTTACAGGACAGTGATCCTCTCCTGAACCCGTCACCGTGGAAGAACAAACTGCCCAGTGCAGAGGGAGATACTCTGGGAGGATTTCCTGTTAAATTCCTGGTCCAAGTTGTAAGTATTTCCTATCAAATGGATGATATCCTTAAAAAAAGGTATTTTCAAATATGTATATTTTGCCCCAACAACTAATTTTTTCTCCCCACTTTCCTGTTTATAGACAAGGCTGTCCAAAATCCTGATGATCAAGAAAGAACACATCAAGCACTTAAAAGAAATGAACACAGAAGCTGAGAAACTGGTACAAATACAATTTAAAGTAACTCGGAATTAATTCATCTGCGAGGCCTGACCCAACTACATGCATGTTCCCTGTATTCAGAAGTCGTACTCGTTGCCCATTGACCTGGACTTTCAGAAGCGATATGCCACCACTGTGCTCGAGCTCGAACATCTCAACAAAGACCTGAACAAAGTTCTTCATGAAGTTCAGCAGTTCTGCTGTGAAGTAAGTCGAACTGTACACTTTTATACCCTCACCAACCCACGTATTAAATGCTACTCAATGAACTACCGCATTTTCTAGCGTATAAGTGGCAGGTTTTTGCATAAATTGGCATCCCTGCGACTTATACTGCAAAGTGACATGTCTCCCCCCCATATTTATATCCCAATTTTGGGCTGAGATATGAGACACTTGGCTTGCCATACCAAGCCACCTTCGTCTCGCTCCGGAACTCCTGGAAGAAACGTCAAATCAGCTGCATTTTGCCGCACCGCCCAGGCAAAATGCAGCTGATTTGACCATTAAAGTGCATTTATTAAGGAAAAGTTAATCTGAGACACACATTTGCTATAATTTCGAGCAAACAAACAATTGTTTTTAGGCGGTTATCTTGTTAAATTTCAAAGAAATGCACAGCCAGTCATCCTTCTGCATGCTCCCGCAGCGGCAAATCATCTTTTGAAATGCAGCTGATTTGACCGTTAAAAGTCCTTTTTATTAAGAAAAAGCTCAACTGAGACACACCTTTGCTATAATTTTGAGCAAATAATTGTTTTTAAGTGTTAATCTTGTTAAATTCTTGTTAAAAGTCCTCCCATGCACGCTCCTGTGGCCACCATTTGGCAGCCAATCGGTTTTTGGCACAAACTGCCCACACTTCCGGGTTGTCAACGGTGGCTCATAATAGATAATAGATGCGAATTATATGGCGATACGTCATATTTATTTTTTTTCCACTTTATTAGACATATTTGGACTGATGCGACTTACACAGCAGTGCGACGTGTACTGTGGAAAATATGGTAAATGGCTAAGGTAAGCTGAGATTTTTTTTCTTGGTGATGTTTGAAGAATCCCTCATCCCTGCAGCTCGCTCCAGATCAGGGCATGGTTCCAGCCGACCATCCCACAGAGCTGCGGCGGCGTTGTGAAGAGGAGGCTCAGCAAATGGTTCAGCAAGGCAACTTCCAGAGAGACGGACAGCAGAGCGTGACAAATCCCAGCCTCACACACCTCATCTCCCGCCTGACCACACTGCTTCTGCAGATAAAGGTAGAGGATCTACACACGGGTTTAAAAACCTATGCCAGAATTGTGAAAAATGTGCTTTTCAAAGCATTTATGTTCACTACAGTTTACATGTGCTGGCCATAAAATTACAATATCATGAAAAAGTTGATTATTTCAGTAATTCCATTCAAAAAGTGAAACTTGTATATTACTTTAATTTACCCTTTATTTATCCAGGTAGTCTCATTGAGCCACGAGAACTCATTTTCAAGAGACCTGTTAGGGAGCAGATG
>JARVGQ010000210.1:19666738-19678275 GCA_031762355.1 Hypsolebias martinsi
AACTACATAATTTTAACAACATACTTACATGAAGCTACTAAATTTTACTCACCAGCTGTTCTGTGCAGCCATTGAGCGCCAAAGCGTTTTTTTTGTTGGGGGGGCTTCGGGTGTCCTGCGCGGGACTGGTCGTCTGATAAAGAGATTTAAAAAGTCCCTGTGTGCTCCAGAGAGTAGCCTTCGGCGACGCCTCCCCTCTCAGAAGTTCTCGTGGGTCGGCTACCAGCTCTCAGATTTGCTGATGGGTCTGGAAGTCCGGTTCTGCTCCGTTTCTGGCCCAGTTCCCACTGGGTTCAGTGTGGCTCTCTGAATCCACTGGGCTCCATAGTCACTGTAATAAGCACATAACTTTTTCCGATTAGATCAAAACTTCCCCTCTGTTATTTCAACAGAGGGCAACGGGGCTTCAGGGTGGG
Source organism: Hypsolebias martinsi (assembly GCA_031762355.1). Classification (NCBI taxonomy): domain Eukaryota; kingdom Metazoa; phylum Chordata; class Actinopteri; order Cyprinodontiformes; family Rivulidae; genus Hypsolebias; species Hypsolebias martinsi. The sequence goes on from JARVGQ010000210.1 coordinate 19,667,155, forward strand.
GCACTGTTGGCTTCTGGGAAATGTAGTCCTTAAGAGTGGGGATACAGTGTAGGCTTTTTGAGAGAAAACTACAAAATGGTGGCACCTGTCCAAAATATTTGATTTATTTTTGTTAATTTTTACTTTACAGTAGTACTGTCACAATTGTGTCGTGTACAAGTTTTATCCCCCGATGTTCAATCTTACCTTGAAAAACAGCAAAGGAGCGACTCGGCGAAAATCGAACCGCGAAGTAGCAAGGGACTACTGTACTTTTTATTTTTAGATGTAAACCCCTTAATCTAAACATCTAATGATGGCTCTTTATTCACTAGCTATGTTTACATGGACAAAAATAATCAGATTAAATGGCCATTGGGAATAAAAATGCGTCATGTAAACACCCCATTCAGATTATTCTTTGTTGATTCAGCTCGATCTGAATGAATTTGTAATCAGAATGAGATGGGTGGTTTATACCGATTCATAATCCGAACGGTGTAAACACTTAATCTGATCATTTTATTCCGATCGTGGAAACCTGACCTGACTGCACATGTGCAACCTCAGTCAACCTCACGTATTTCCTTCTGGCTAGATGCTAATATGTCGGGGAAGCAAAACTGGTCAGTGAGCGACATTTCTACTAGAAACTGTGAAAGAGCTCAAAATAATCTGTATTACCTGTAGCTCAGTCAGGGAGTGCAGTAACGTCTCCACCGTCATTAAAACCTGTCGCGGATCCATTTTGGGCACTCGGGTTTGGTTACGTTCATCACAGAAGTAGAACTTCTTCTTCTGTGTTTTTTTAAGGAGAGTTTACCACTCTGCACATGTCAGTGCTTCTATTCTGAATTAAAGCCCGCTGCATGTAAACGCTCATCTTGAACAGATTGTGCCCATGTAAAGGATACATTTGGATTATTTTATCCGAATACATTTGAACTTGATCAAAGAATTTTGCACATGTAAACATAGCTACTGTTTATGTCACAAATATCCACACCACCACCCCATTTTGTTTTGATGTCATTTGTTTTATCCTTGAAGTTGAACCTTGTTGAGAGGTAGAAGCTAAAAACACAAAAGGCAAAGAGTGTTTTTATTGACGTAATAGTTCAGAAACGATGTTACAGGTAGATCAGGAAGGCCATCGAGGATGGGCTGTAATGCACCGAGCTCGTCTCTTCATCCGGTAAACAGTTGAATTGTGTGGATTAAAGCGATTATATTCAATCAGCGCACAATGGATTGGCTTCAAGCTGGGGCCCTGTTTTACTGTGAACTGCTGACTCCCCAGATTCTAGTCTCCAATCATTATCTGCACAAAACTCAACTGTGCATGTGTGGGATTTTGTTTTTATTCCTCCAAATTACCAAATGAAATAGGCGCCAGCTCAACTAATTTGTTGGCTGAGGTATGGCTCATCCTGTGATGTAGGGAGATGGAGAGAACGTGCTGAGATGAGGGGTGGTCGCAGAGCAGAGTAAAAAGTTGGCTTGCAGCCACTCGGAGCATGTTTGTGTCAGGGTAGAAAGAAAGGGAGGGCGATGGAGAGAGGAGGGAATCTGTCAGGATCTGCGTGTCGGTGTGCGGACAGTGTGATCGAGCGGTGTGTAGGAGAGGAGGAAGGAAAAAGCAACAGCGATGATGGTCAGGAAGTCGGCAAAGCAAACAGAAGACGCCTGCGTTTGTTTGTTGTTGGTGAATCTGGAAGGAAGTGAAGAGCCATGTTCTGCCTGAAAGGTGAGTGTGTCGGGGGTTCACAGAAAGAAAACTTCAACTCCTCCACGGCTCCAAAGTGACTCTTTAATCGTTACGACTTTCTTCCTCATGTGTTTGTTTTGAATGATGGAAACACTCCTTCCTTTTGTGTCTTTGTTCCTCCTTTCTGAACCGTGATTCATTCAGATTCCATGACTTCCCTCCTCTCTCGCTGCTGATGGGTCACTTTTCTTCTCAGATACTTAATAAAAAATCATAAAGATACGTGTGTTCAGAGCTATTAGTTGACTCCAAGTTAAACTGAGTGTTGCCATGCATATGTGTGCACACGTTGTCCAAAGCCTGCGCTTCCTGAGCCGCTATGTGTTGGGTAATAATTGACTGGTCACTTTAAATGAGATAAAGGAAGAAATTATAACTTTACTGGAAATCACACTCCGTTTTCTCTCCTAACAGTTTATAAACATCTAAATCTCAATAAACTGTGCTCTCTATACCTTATTTATAACAACATATATCCTCTGCAAATCCTAAATCATGTGGGCATTTACTTGTTTTGCACAAAACGTGAGCTGATACAGTTGTTTCAGACTGTTTAGGTTGAAAACTACACATAGTTTTGTCAGTGTAAGAACACGGAGTTTGTTATATTATCTTTGTTGCAGAGTTCTTGTGCAGCCAAAGATACGATAAAGCCAAAAGTGTGAGAAGTTTATGACTTGTGCAATCTGCTTAATAAATAGCATGTGTCTGTTATCTCTGATAAATAATTATTAATAGTGAGATTTTCAGGTTTTTCCGAGCAACGTTTTGTTCACATTTAGTCGACTTTAACAGGACGATGCATGTGTTTAAACCGCATAAAAGTTCTATTATGTTTTATTTAAGATTTAATCAAATGTTTGAAACAAATGGCTAAATTTATTTTTTCTAAACCAGAAATTTAGGTAGTTTGCAGTTTTATGGTTGAGGAAATGAGATGAAATAAATATTTTTGTTTCAACGTCTCAGTTTACCAGCTGTGCTCGTTAATTTTTTTACTGTCAAATACAGTCCACACATTGTGACTCAGACTTGGAGAAATGGACAGAAACAGATGTTAGTCGTGTTAGATGAGGTCATTTTATGTTTCCTTACAAGACGGACACGTTTCCGTTTTCTGGTTGGAGTTGTTTCAGGTCAGATCGGGTCGTGAACATTTAGATTTGTCTTCCTAACATCAGCTGCAGTTAAAGACAGGAAAAAAAGGACCACAGTTCCAGTTTAGATATTTAGATTCAAAACACTTAACATACTGACCCAAATACTCCACAACATGTTAAATTCTGCGATCCGACCAGTGGATTACTCCTCGTGCCAGCTGCAGGAGGTCTGCTTATGATGTGAACAAGCCCACTCAGTTGAGGTTTGCTGCTCTGGAGCAGATGCACCACATTTCAGTCCATGTTTCTGCTCATCCAGCTGTGGCCAGAGTGAATTCTCATCTGTTTTCACCACCAAAACCAAAACCTCGTATTACAGCGTAAGCCCCGTGCGAGGGGTAGATTTATGCTCTCTGGATTTGGTGGGGCTTTTGGTATGTTGCACAAGTTATTTCTGTACCGGTGCAGTGGTCTGTCCAGAAGGCGAACATCAGATGAGACGAGTAGGGATTATCTGGAGATGAAGATGTTGACGTCTGTCAGATTGGAGGTTTCCTGCTGTGTGACGGGTGAAGAGTTTATACATCTCTTGTCAAGAGTTTAGCAAACTTAAATCCTGCTAAGAAAAAATACACATACGTCCTCGTTACAAGTTGACTTAAGACCGTCTTGGTTCCTGTCCAGTCTGGAAGAACAGATCTTTAAAATATAAACATTTGATCATTTGCTACTTTTATCAACGTTTGCCTTCATTTAGCAATGAACTGTTTGAACCTTAAAGATGGCCATTCAGCAAAGCACCTGTGCAGTGAACGTCTGGAGAGACCATGACCCTTTGACTTGAGGCTGGCCCACAGGCTAACCCCTGGCCCTGTGGGTGCTAGTGTTGATGGATGTTCTCACTCTGAATGTGACAGACTGGTTTTCTCCAGTAGAGAGGAAGAAAGGAGGAGGTGCGGAAGTGTAGGAAAGGAAGGGTATTACTAGCAGGAAATCTGAATTATAAAATCAATACAGAATTAAGATGACACATAAAGCTGAACAAATTATAACAAATACTATAAACTGGAGAAGCTTGGTATCTTTGGATGTTTTCTTTAACATTTCCCATAAGTACAAGAAAACAGAGTTACCTACTTTGAACATGACCAACTAAAAGTATGGTTTAGCATTTTAGCACCCGACAGATGCACCGTATTGTTTACATTTATCACTCACCATCTGAGTTATTTTTTTTTTATTAGACGTCAGTTTTTATTTTTTTTTATTTTATTTTTTTTTTACATCTCGTGAATTACTGAGCAAAACGTTCGGGGAAATAATATTTGGATCTACAACTGATTAACGTTAGGAATCAGCCCAATTCAAGATGGCTGCCACAGCCAACTGATCTTACCAATTCAAAAATAAAGGCTTTAGCTGAGTCAGCTTTACAGATATTTAGCTAAAATTCAATGTGAGCCATTTACAACACATACACTGACACTTATTCTGGATTCTTCTTGTATTGTTCTTCATTTTTAATTCTGTTCTGTCAATATATTATGTGCTAGATTTTGAACAACTGTAGGATTTAGTTAGCTGGTAATATATACAAAGCTTCATAACTGACTTGTTAACGCTTTCCGTGTAGGTTTGACCATTAAAAATTGAACTATTGTCAATTTTTTACATTTAATGTATTGGTTGAACATATTTTAAACAATGCACTCCAACTTGAATGTAACTTTAGGAGGAAATCCACGATGACACACTGACCTCCGTAAACAAGTCAAAGCCCAGAAAGAGATGAGATTTTTGGTAAACAATAGATGGTGAAGTTCCTGTCGCCTGTGAATGGGATCGGCTCGGACTCCAGTGAACCTTTTGTCTCCTGAAAGGAGCTATCGAAACAATAGCTTTGCCGAGAGCTGAGGTTTCAGAAAGAGCCGGCAATAAAGAGCAAAGACAGAAAATGAAGTTGAAATACTTTCCCAAGGGGCAGATTTAAATTTAAGGTATTTGTGAACAAGTTTGAAAAGTTTGGTTGTGGGCGGCGTCACGTGTGAGAAGACAATAACCAACTCCCTGTGGATGAGCGGAGGACTTCCCCAGATAGAAGACGAACCCGAACCCAGCATGCAGGTGCTCCTCTCAGTCCATTCAGGTTGACACGTATCCATGGCGGCCATTGTCCCTCTCTTAAAGCCTTCCTCTTCCTTCTTGGCAAATACATACACTGTAATTTACGTGGTGCATAGACGTTTCAGTGAGAATGCTACAACACATCTAGGCATAAACAAACGCACACCATCCAAACATGAACCCTAGTTGAGCTTTGGCATTGTTAAAGAACTGCAACAGAGACGGGCAGAGGCATTGTCCACTGGCGAGGCTATTTGCTGGCAGGAGGCTGACAGTCTGACCGTTATGCACGACTGAACAAAACTGCAACAAAAAAAACAACAACAAATACACAACATTTAAGTCATATTAGGACAACTGTCAGTCATGCATCTGTTTCTCAGATGTTTTTTGTTAAATAGTTTCTGCAGATTTTCTTTTCTGAGTAAACTGGATGTTTGCTGTGTCCATGCAGCTGAATTGAGGGCAACAACAGTGCTAGGTGCAATTTAGGCCACAGACTGAATCTCTTGGCTTGCTAACATGTGTCCTCTGTTTTTTCCGAAAACCGTGGGCGTTTCTGCGCATGCATTCTGTGGCTAGTCTTAAATGATTTGTGTGTGTGCAGTGGTTTGGGTTTTTATAATCAGCTTGTGTGTGTTGGCTGCCTCATCATTCTGTGGGAATGATAACTATTGGTAATGGGGTTTTAGCCTCGAGTTGTGTCAGGCTTAGGCAGAACCACAACCACCCAGTTTCTCCCTGTTTTCCCAGATTAGTAGAAGTTTTATTGTCTAGAGTAGCGACAGGCTATCACTTTTTACCCATCTGAACTATATAATTTTATATTGGACATAAACCAAAATTAAACAAATTTATAAACGTAATTCCAAGTTTCTGACAGTGACCTGTTGCATCATAGATATATCAGGACAAATATCCATTTGTCAGTTTCGGATTAGTTTTTTAAAAATCTAAATACGATTAAAAAAATGCACCTGCTTTATTCTTTCAATACTTAAAAAAAAAATGCATTGAGTCTTTGACTGATCTACAAGTTGCTCTTTTGGTCTTGATTTGCTGGAATATGACTAGAAAACTTTAGTGGTAAGGGAGTATTTATGAGCAACAGGAAATAAATGTAGAATAGTTTAAAAGTTTGTATGGTTTACTGATTGGTTGCTTCACAGACTGAAGCATTTGCAATGTGAAATTTTTACATTAATGTAAAAAAAAAATTGCACCTTTATTAAGTTGGTAAAGAACATGATTCATTGTGAAAAATTTACAGAGTAAAAAACTTTTATTTTTGCATAGGAAACCTGCTTTTAATAAAAAGTTAAGAGCATTTCACAAATTATTCTCATGTGCACATTCCTTTTCTTTTCTTTTTAAACAGATACCAATTGTAAATAATGCTAACTAGTTTAACTGTGGCAAAGATGTGACTTGTTATGTCAGAATGGGCTCACACCGTTGTGCAAAACAATGTGAAAATGTTGATTTTTGCCATAATTGAGGTTTTGAATAAGAAATAAAATAGAGTCCATAAAGACTAGCAAATAACGTTTGGCGTCATTGTGATAAAATCATAATATCTCAGTACTTAAAAATTCCTCTTTGTGACTCATTCTGCCAGCACGGCTCACAAATAAATGAGCTGCAAAGTGAAAGGAGCTTCAGAAAGACCTTGTTTCTAACCCTTTTCTACAAGGTGCTCCAGTTTTTAGGCTATTAAAATATTGAAGCTCTTTATTAAAATAATTTTTGACCAGATCTGGACACTTTGGAGTTATTTGATTCAGCAAACACAAAGTCAGGATCGTTTGACAGAGGCCAACGCCACCAGCAGAGGGAGACATCTGCCCTCTGTGCTCTCAGAAGCACTTCCTTTATTTTTACATTTAATCCTTTATTTTTAAATGGTGCTAAAAGTCGGATTTTCCAGATTAAAGTTTAATTATTGACTCTTTTGTTTTATTTATTTATTTATTCCAGTCATCCCGTTGGTTAATCTCCGCTATATTTGTTTGCCACTTATCTTTTTATCAGCCGTTCTTACATCTGTTTGTGTTCGTCTGTCAGGTATTACGCTCAGCCCATATGGTCTCCTCGCTCCGTGCTGTTTCGTAGCTTCCAAGCAAACCGAGCTGAACTTGCACTTTCATTGGCGGTTTCAAAGTTTCAGAGTGCGTGTGCTTCAAAGATGAATTATACGGTGGTAAATCTTGAGACAGCTGCTTAATCCTTGGCTCACACGTAACACCGGTTAGTCAAAAGTTTGTGTTATCTGACGTCCCGCGCCGAGTTTTCTTGACTTTTCACATTTTTGTGAAGTTGTGGTGGTGATGCTCTTAATTAACTGCAACCTGGTGTCCATCTGTGTTTTTATGTCTGTCAGAAGCAGTGGGGTAATCTGGTTTTACAGATTAGAAAAAGCAGCACTGAGGAGGGGAGGGAAGAGGAGGAGCTGAGAGGAGAGGCCATGTGGACGCCACCGGACAATGCTGGATTTCCCTCAAATGAAAGGAGCGTTCTTACAGATGCTTCTCTGAGCTTCATGAAGTTCCAAAGGAGAAACTCGCCTTTTTCTGGACAGGAACCGGTTTCTTAACTTTCGTGGACTTTTTTTTTGCAAGATCTGTGGGGATGCTTTTAGATTATTGCAAAGGGTAGCATTGCTTTAACCACAGGTATTTACAATAAGGTGCTGCCACAGTGCTTTGCATTTTTGAAGTAATGAAAAATTAAATGTGGTCATACTTGTGGGTTAGGATTCTTGTTTTTGCAAGCTGCTTTGATTTCTACCAGGCAGCCAACTGACAGTCATTTAGGATCTCTAATAGCTTTTTTTGCTGCAAATTTTCTGCAAAGTATTTGTTCTGGAGTTAAATCTTGTAATTGAACACTGAGCGTGGACCCTCCTTTTGTCAGGCAAATCATTCCAAGTCGATAGCATCCCCTGAGGAAAAAAAAAGCAAAGACAAAAACAGGAGGAGGAGACGGAGAGAAGGGGATAAGGTCGTGTGTGGCTAGCAGAAATATCCAAACCTCCATCCCATCTTGCTGGAAACATAGGGGGGTGTGGAGGCTTTTAAGGGATTGAGAGTCCGAGGGGAGCTCTCACACTCGCAGCCTCACCCCTCCATCCCATCACCACAAGAAGAAGAAGGAAGTCGTACACCAAGGAGGAGGAGTTGGGGGGCTTAGGTCCTGGATAGAGCAGGCGAGGGCAGGTGGAGGGGGGTTAGGTCTTAGCCAGGAATGATCACATACGTGCAGTGCCTCTCCTCGGACCCGGTGGTCAGCTGCTGGGACAGAACCTGTGATGAAGACCCCCTGGGCAAGAAGCAAACTTTGTGCTCCTTCAGGCCCAGCAACAACATGGGGAACAGCCTCCGGGCCCAGGCCTCCCCCAGCCCCAGGCCTGCCAAACCCGAGGGCTGCCTGCACAAACGCCTCCTCTTTGTGTCAAAGGTGCATCAGAAACAGGACACACTCTGGACCCCCAAACCCCTGCTTGGACCTCAGAGCTCGCCAGGAAAAACACAGACCTATCAGGACTGCAAAGGTACAGAAGAAAACTTTCCAATTGTGCATTTTATAGATTGTGAAAAAAAAAAAACATTTGTTTTAGGCCTTTTACTGTAATCAGGCTGCAGACAAGCTACAGGTCACATAAGCTGTCTATGGAATACAGTTTTATGTCATTTCCATCAGCGCAGAAGTCACAACACATGGAGTGGAAGCCTCTCAATCCAGGCTTTGTCTCTTCTTATTAGCTGATTTCAATCCCCCTGTAACGGAGTGATCTGTGCCGTCTGTTGCAGGGCGTAAATCTCTGTGTGTTTATGCACCATTTGCTGGATGATCCATGTGGTATGGTGAGGATTGTGGCTTTAAGACAGCTATTGGCCCTGAGCAGTAATAGGAACCCTCCAGACAAAACTCAAAAATATACATTTTATTTTAGCATAGTTACTAAAATGGGCAGTTATTGTCAGTAAAATCAGATCTTGTGTGCGTATGTGTGTGTATGTGTGTGTGTGTGTGACAATATTTTAGGCCCTTTTTGTTCAGTTTGAGTCTAAATTTGCCAGTTTGCGCACATACAGTATCTCATGCATGAATGTGTGTTGTTTGGGACACACACGACTGAGGATGCTCCACTGGGTGTCCACCCCTGGGAACAAGACATAATAGCAAGCAGCTGGAGGTGATGGAGCAGGCATGCAGGGAGGTGTAAGAGAGCTGAGGGGGTGATGGAGCTGACGCTGCTCAGGTTATGGAGGTGACCCACTTTCACCTCCTCCACTACATAAAGGAGCCATTGAAGAGCAATAAGACGGTGTGAAAGGAGAAACTGATTAGAAAGCCTCTGACCCACATCTAGATTTCTTTTTGTACACTCTAAATCACTGCCAGCTTTTATACAGCAGCGATTAGAAAACAAAATTTAAAAAGGCTTTTTAAAAAAGCAACACATTTTTTGCTGTTTCACTTTCGTTTTTTTTTTTTTTTTTTTTTTTTTTTTTTACAAAGTTCAATCAGGTCATCTGGATGGTTTATTTATTTATTTATTTATTTTGTTGAGATGTTTCATCCTTCATCCAAAGGACTTCATCAGTCTGAGGAGCCACAACAAATTCAGTCCCACAAGCAGCACATTCACATAGTGGGCCAACCAGTTTGCTGGTGATAAGATGGTTTCTGGGGCCCGTCCTCTCCCATGTTGACTCCTCTGAAGCAGCCATAGCCAAAGTAGGCCTGTCATGATAACAAATTTTGCTGGGCGATTAATTGTCGTAGAAATTATTGCGATAAACGATAAAATTATTTGAAATTTTACAATATTTTATTTTTATTGGGTAATAGGGTGGGTCCCAGAAACCGTCTTATCACCAGCAAACTGGTTGGCCCACTATGCGAGTGTGCTGCTCGTGGGACTGAATTTGTTGTGTCTCAGACGGATGAAGTCCTTTGGATAAAGGACAAAACGTCTCAAGGAAAAAATAAACCGTCCAGATGACTCGACTGAACTTTGTTGTATTTTCTTTACCTGGATTATTGAGCATGAACTTTGATGTTTCTTTTTTTTTTTCATCTGCATTTCTACTAATCACTCTTTAAAGTCGTTCTTATTGCCTACCTTTTCAAAACAAAATGTCCCATTAATCGACGATGAACCGTCCTCCTTTCTGTTTGACTAACATGTTGCGACAGCTCAAGAGTCAACCGCCGTCGTTACGTCTTGTTTCTGCTCTTGAAGTTGGTTCAGCGTCCTGTTTTCTTTGTATTAACGGTCGGCTGAATACACAGCCCTCGTACATACCAATTCACTGAAATTGCATCTTCCTTTGTGTACCTTCACTTCTTTGGCTAAGTTTCCATGCTGCTTTTGTTTTTAGTGTTTTTTATTATCCAATTTTTGCCTTTTTTTAAATTTAATTCCAGTATTTAGTGTTTCATCAGTGAAGCAGGTGTTTGATTGGATTCTCCTTAAACCCTTTTTACTGGATAGACAGGTTCAGTTATTGGCCAATCTGAGCCAATTGCTCCCAGGGGAAGGGCACCTGAGGGAGGGCAGGGATGTAGAGTAACTAGACGAGGCTAAATGAAATGGACTGACTCTTATTACTGGGGGGAGCCCTGCTGAAACCCAGTTAGGGTAATATAATTGTGTCAGTGGGAACTGGAAGGGGATTTGGTCTCAGCCTCTGTGCTTTAACATCATCTCCCATATTGAGTTTTATGCACATGGATTTAATCACTTTAGTCCTGTTTCCTCTTATTAAAGACCTGTTAAGTAATGGAAAAGCCAGCGATACAGCTGTAGGTCCAATTGGAACCACTTAACAATAACAGCATGTTATACCTGCTTAAAAACTTTTTGTAGCAGAAGAAATAAAACCCTTTGTGTTTTATTCTTTAGTTGCTTCCCTCCTGAATTTTTTTTTGGAAAGGAAATAAAAAGCTCATGTCCAATTTTATTAATAATTTTTTAAGGTTTTCTCTCCATTTACAGAAAAGTACCCAAATTAATAGTTCAACTTTTTTATGTGATTCTGTGGAACAATTATAAACAATTAATGGTAAAAGAAAAAGAAAGTTCATACTCAGTAATCCAGGTGTCAAATCTGATAACTCTCAATCAGGTCATCTGGACAGTTT
>JARVGQ010000210.1:19678919-19708644 GCA_031762355.1 Hypsolebias martinsi
CCCTCTGGAGTGAGGGTGAAACGTTTCTACTAAAAAGAAACTGTCCAGATGACCTGATTGAGAGTTATCAGAATTAATGGTAAACCTGATGTAAATATTTCATTTTGGTGAAAATAGAAAGACATTACCTGAAAAGACATTATCTTTTTTTAATTTAGGATTTTAGGGCTTGTGGCAGTCTCGTGTAAATCCTTAGTGATGTTTGTTAGCTGTTCCTGCCAGACTCACAGGGCCTAAACGTGCACTCGAAGGCTGATGAATGCAGACAAGTGCACACTCATGAATGGCAGCTTGGAGCTGGTAGAACAATGGAGTGGATTGCATGACATAGCTTAATGAGATTTAGAAAAAAGAAGGATTTTACACACACACACACACACACACACACACACACACACACACACACACACACGCTCGTGCACACGCACTTTGGGGATTTTGGGGTCAGGGGTTGGTTACGGTCGTTCAACTGTAAAATGGGTTAAGGCTCTGTTTTTCCTTCAAGGCAGCCTCGCCTGACTCAAATGTTCATTCTTCCCTCTTTATTTGTTTTTATGCGTGGATGAATGCACATCTGCTTATTTTTATTTTCTCATCCGATCTGGTAATAGATGTTACAGTGGTGATCTTCAAATGTTTCTTTTCTGTAGGAGCTAACAAGCCTTACAGCAGTTTAGTTAACCTTTTCCTTGTGTGACCAGAAATAATTAACTGACCATTAAGAAGTAATCATGTCAGAATATTAACTTTTTCATTCTGTCATAGTTTGTGCTTTGTTCAGACAGAAATTGTTCTGTTTTCCTGCTAAAACAAGCAATTCCGTTAATCCTCTGATTATTTAAAAAAAATTATTACAAAAATAAGATTTCCAACTACTTCCACATTTATTACTGTGTAGTAGTAAATAACACAGTAAAGTACAAAGCTGTGTTTCTATTTATCAGACTGGAAACTGGAGTTAGCTGTTGTGCTAACTCCGGCATATTTACATTGATGCATACTGCTGACATGTTGATTAATATGCGTTGTCCTAATTTAAATAAATAAATAAAATTACATGAAATGAAACACTTGAAATACATTCCCACGTTTAAAAGCAGAATGTCAACATTTATGAACCGCTTGTCAAACTTGGAGCAACTGTTTTGTTAAAACTTTTTGTAATTAAAACAGTTGCTCCAAGTTTGACAAGCCAATATGTTTCATTATATTGTCTTCTCTGTGTGGTTTGATACACATTTCAATGTAGATTTGTTAATAATCACCTAAATGGTTAATTATGAATCTTAAAGTTTTACATTAGGCCCATATTTTATTATTATATGTTCTGATAAAGAAGGGGGGAATAAAAAAAAATATAGTGTTTCCCCTACTATTATACAAGCAGGGCACCCTGTTCATTTATTGATATCTTGTATTTGCGAGTGGTGGTTAAGAGGTTAGAAAAGGCGAGCTTATGATCGGAAGGTCGTGTGTTCGACTCCCCGGCCTTGAGCAAGGCCTTTATTCCCCTCATCTGCTCCCTGGCCTCCCTGGCAGCCCTCTGCTCCACACAGAGGGCTGTGCTTGCATCAGGAAAGGCATCCAGCCTAAAAACAGCTGCCAAGTCTTTGTGCAAGTTAGTTTGTTCAATGACTAAATAATTTACAGTATTTATGTGAATATATTTTCAATGTGTACAGTTTTGTTTTGAGTTATTGACATGTTCAGATAAGTGGTTTTGGACTCAGCTGCCTTTTTATGGAAGAGATTGGAAGGGATGGAGGAGGAGGAGACTGACTTCACCTCGTGATGAAGGGATCAGGTGTCAGGGAGCCTCTCAGCCCCATATGTTTAAAACTGAGTTTTACTTAACGGCTTGATTATCACATCAGGACACAACAGCCAGATAATCACATGAATCTACAGAGACCTCTCTCCCATCATTGATTAAAAGAAACGAGGGGCATCGTGACACAGCAGATGGTTGGTTGGGGTTTAATATGGATATCTTAAATGGAACGTCACCCAAAGCATTTTTATGCATGTCTAGTTTTTGTAATGTGTGTTGTTCTCCGATCATTCAGTGAACTTCTCCTTATTCTTATTCTTCTTTGACTTTCCGCTGTTGATACGGGGATCATCTCAGTGGTTTAGATTGTGACCGTCTGTGGAAGAACTTGGTTTTGTTGAGCTCAAATTCAGATCTCCATTTCTTTGCTCTGTCAGATTAGAGCTCCTTCTTTTCCTCTTTCCAGTTCCTGATGTTCCTCTTGTCTAATTCAAGGTGTTGGTATAAGACTCATTAAAGGCTCGTGATGAAAAGACTGTAGCAAAAGTTGCTGCGTTGATGTCTTCTCAAGTTGTCCACACAGGTTACTGTGTATGGTGTTCATCCAGGCAGATATGTTTGGAAGACACTTATTCTTAGTTTTCCATTAAGTTTGTAGCCTTCGAGTATTTTGTCCAACTGTGGGGTCTTGTAATTCAGGCTTGTGCATCGAGTCAACCCTTCTTCTTCTTCTTTCGGCTTTTCCCTCTTCAGGGGTCTCTACAGCAAGTCATCCTCCTCCACCTCATTCTGTCCTCTACATCCTCTGTCCTCCAACTACCTCCATATCTTCTCTAACTGCATCCATATATCTCCTCTTTGTCTTTTTCCTGGCAGCTACATTTCTAACATCCTTCTACCAATGTACCCACTCTCCCTCCTCTGGACATGTCCAAACCATCTCAGTCTGGCCTCTCTAACATTATCTCCCAGTTGTTCAACCTGTGCTGTACCTCTGATGATCTCATTCCTAATCTTATCCATCTTTGTCACTCCTGAGGAGAACCTCAGCATCTTCATTTCTGTGGCTTGTGCATTGAGTCAAATGAAACACATTTTTCAGCATTTATAGACCATTTGAATGAGAAGCAAAACATCTTAAAACAAACGAACAAAAACCATCCCGTTGCCTGTAATTTGGCATTTGTTCTGGGAATTTTCGGCATTGGAATCTTTCCATGAGAATTAAGGGGAAATTAATGGAAATAAACAATAGTACACTTGGAAAATTAAAAGATTAAAAGTTGGCCTTTTCAAATAAATTTCACTAATAATATATTTTATCATGGTCTTGACTAAAACAACTAAATTTCATTGTTGTGCTATACAGTATGACGTGCCACGCTGTAAAAATGGTAAACTTTCCCAGGGTGTAGAGACAAATGTAAAAAGGCGTCAGTGATGTCATCAAACGCAAACTAGTTCTTTAAATTAGGTATCTTCAATATTTGGGTCAAACTCATGACGTCTGCTCAAGATGAAAGTAAAATTAGTTTTTATTTACAGTTGTCCCTCAATTATCGTAGTGGTTATGTTTTTCAATAAGTGAAAAACAGCGATGTAGGAACACTATATTTATTTTAAGTATTTATATTTTAAGGCTTTATAAACCCTTCCCACACTCTTTCAATGTTCTAAACTCTTAAATCTTATGTAATTTTAACAACATGCATATATGTACTGTACAGTACTGCAAAATTTTCCTCACCCGCTCTCTGCAGAACAGCAGCTTGGTTCCGGTCGGGCTCTGTTCCGGTTCTGCAGACCTATCCTGCAGCGACGAAGCCCACTGTCCCATCCAGGTTGATGTGTGCGTGGATAATTGAGCTTCAGGACTTCAGGATTATTTGCAACTTTCCTACTAATTCTGTGAATAGAAAGCGTAGATTTGCAAAACTTTCACTCCTTTTTTGGCAGAACGCAACGTCCGGAAGCACTGTTGGCTTCTGGGTAGTGTAGTTCTTTTCACTGGTCTTACAGTGTAGGCCTATTGAAAGAAAACTACAAAATAGTGGCGCCTGTCCAAAGTACTGTACAGTATATTTAAATTTTTTGTTAACTTTTTATCTCGTATCGTGCCAATCACGTGAATAATATTAAAATTGAAAATCGTTGAAAAACCTTGAAAGAGCAAGTCCACAAAAGTCGAACCACGAAGTAGCGAGGGACTACTTTAATATGATAGTAATTCCCATGCAAAGTGTCTAACTGGGATTATTTCCAAAAGTCCTCAGCTTAGTTTAAATTTTCTTGAAAATTTCTGGATGTTTTCTAAGAGTTTTCCACCCTCTTGCAATCTTCTGAATGACTAAGCACCTACACCAGCCGGTGTATTTTATATGCATGTGTGTACACAGACAAACTTTTTTTTTAGTCCTGCACATAAAACATTAATTCATAAGTTTGTATTAACATTCTTGTTTCCACAGCAACAGCTTCTGCCTTTCGCCTGAATCCCACTCTGTTCCTGAAATCAGTAAATGACGAGGGAATAAAGTCTGATTGAGCCGTAGAGCAGGATAAGTGAGTTTAATCACTCCTCGGCTCTACAGACTTCAGCCACAGCTCATTTCTTTAATGAGAGCTGCTGTAAGAGGCAGTTTTCCACCTCATGCTGCTTTAAGTCTGCTCCTCTGATGTCAGCGGCCCTGTTTGCCCTGCTGACCACCCTGACCCCAGTCTGCACATCCACAGTCTTTACTTTCTTTCCATCATTTACAAGAAGTCCACACACTGCTGAAAGCGAAGACATAGCATATTGTTCTTTATATGAGATTGTTGACGCCCTCTTTCCCCCTAACCTTTATGATGATAGTAGCAGTTTATAGCAGTGGTACTTTTTTGGTTTTTAAGTTTTAAAATATGTTGAGCTTTTTTTGGTGATTGCCGGTGTTCACCACCAGGTGGCGACAGAATACAGATGAGCATAAGAAAAACACTGATCACATTTCTTACTTAAAAAATGCTCATTGGTGTCAGCTGCAGCTTTTGTGAGACAAATTTACCATTTTGATAGAATTATGGTAATTACTCAATCATATTAGACTTTAATTAATCTCCTGTTCATGTCTGTGCATCTATTTATCCACACTAAAAAGTGACGTGGACTCACAAGGAGTTTAATTAGAAATAATGCTGGTCTTAATTTTTGGAAATATTTGATAAGCGAGCTGCTCCTAGTTCCCCCGAGACCCATTAGGCGGGCACACACTCACTTAGTCTAAGAGGCATGTTGTCTCTATTAAAGTCCCTTCGTCTATTATAGCCCAGATGGGACAGAGAGGGGGTGGGATGCAAAGATGGAAAGAGGCATAAGGAAGCAAAGACTGATTTATTTATTTATTTTTAATGAAAGGAAGGATTGATGAGAAGAGGGCGGGAACATGGGGTTAAGTAGATTTGGGGAACATGCCGTTTATCCCCAGACAAGGTCTAAAAATAGGATTATCTTTCGTGAAAATCTGGTTTTAACACATGTATATGTATATACACACCTCTAAAATGCACATATAGTTTCCACATTAGTGTGTATGAAGGCATCACAAATGATGTTTTTCCACAACATCCTGTGAAAACTAACCCTGACCTGAAACATGTTTTGTCATTGTTTTAAAGTTAACAGGAAATCAAAACAAAATCACCTGATGGTAATTACATACTTTATATAATTCAGTCTGTATTATCCTGCATTTATATGACTGCCTTTATCTTCTTAAACAGAAGCAAACAAAGTGGAAAATATGAATACTTTTTAGATCAGGCAGTTAAAGTAAATCATATATATATATATATATATATATATATATATATATAAATATATTCTTATAAATGAGTTATTTTGTATTAGTTATCATGATTGTCAAAGAGAAATAACTTTTGAACATTTTACAGTGAAACTTGGCTACAAGTTTGAGGTAGATCCTGTTTATTTTCATGACCTACATGTTTCTTTGACAACACAATTGCCTGTTTTAAGAGTTTTTCCAGTTTATCTTTTAAATAAATCTGCAGACTCACTACAGTCTGGAAATGTGAGGTGTATTAAACAGTTTTTGAAGGTTGAATGATCATAGTTTATTCAGCAGCTTCAGTTTCAGAGACCTGGGACTGAATGCAGCATATGGTGATGGTCGGTGCTGATTTAATATTGTCAAAGGGGCTGTGACCGTGACAAAGTGATTTAATCCCATTTACCACATTAAGGATATTGTCTCAGATAATGGCCTAATGTATATAAAGGTTAAACAGAAATATATCGATGATCCAACAAAGTTCAGCCAGGTCATCTGGACGGTTTCTGTTTTTGTTGAGACCTTTCATCCTTCATCCAAAGGACTTCATCTGTTCAAGGAGCCACAACAAACTCAATCCCACAAGCAGCATACTCCCATAGTGGACCAACCAGTTTTCTGGTGATAAGATGGTTTCTGATGCCTGTCCTCTCCCCTGTTGACTCCTCTGAGGCAGCCATAGCCAAAGTGGTTCAAAACATCAAAATTCATGCTCAACAATCCAGGTAAAAAAAAAATAAAAAAATCCAACCAAGTTCTGTCAAATCATCTGGATGGTTTCGTTTTGTTGTTGTTTAGATGTTTCGTCCTTTATCCAAAGGACTTCATCAGTCTGAGGAGCCACAACAAACTCAGTCTACAAGCTGCACACTTGCATAGTAGACCAACCAGTTTACTGGTGATAAGATGAATATGAGAGGGCAGGCCCCAGAAACCATCTTATCTCCATCAAACTGGTTGTTCTGCTATGTGAATGAATGTGCTGCTTGTCGGACTGAGATTGTTGTGCTCCCTTGGATTGATGAAGTCCTTTGGCTGAATGAAACATGTCAACAAAAGAAAGAAACCGTCCAGATGACCTGACTGAACTTTTTTTGGATTAAAAAAAAAAAAGGATTATTCATTCATTCAGCCTTGAGGACTCATTTGCAAGAGAGACCTGATCTCTTTAACAAAGAGTGATGACAACAGTGGATTATTGAGCATGAACTTTGATATATGGATGATCTTTACTAGAAGCTTTAAAGGGGCAGTCACTCTCTTAAAAAAATAATCCTACTTCATATTTGATTGAATGAACAGTTTGTCTTGTACCGCCTTTCCCAGTCTTTCAACCAGTCTGTTGGTAATTACCACTTTGTGTCAAGTCCGTCACCCCTCTCACACTCGTGCACACCCAGTGATAATTTAGAGATACCAATAATCACACAAGCATGTTTTTGGACTGTGGGAGGAAACTGAAGTACCTGGAAAATACGCATGTGTGGAAAAACCTGCGACCTTCCTCTCGTGAGTCAACAGCTCTAACCACTACCCTGCCATGCGATCCTTGGTGTTTTTATTTAAAATAATCACATACATTTATGAAGACTAACATCAGTTCAACTGATTTCTTGTGAATTTTTACTGCCCCACAGGATTGTGGTGTCTATAACGAACCCAAACTGAGATGATACCAACTGGATCAATGTTTTAGATCTGAGCCAGATTCAGTCATGCATTGTAATAAAAACAATCAATGCCCGCCACCAGAACCCACATCCTGTTTCATATCCAGCCCTGCAGTTGTGTCCTTGTTGTGAAGCCGATCGTCTTTCACTTATGTTACTTGTAGTTATCGGTCATTCGGTTGAGTCTCTGTTCGTTGATTGGATGGTTTGTTTTGCAGTTGCCCCTCCCTTCACCAAATGACCCACTGTTTGTTATTACTGATGGAAAATGAGATGCAATGGAAGAAATGGGTCAAACTGTGCTAATATTCCTCATAAAACACTTGTAGAAACTGCAGCTGTTGTGTCTTTGAAGCACTTGCTATTGGTGTTCTTGGGTTTGCCTGAGACAAACTGAGCTGGGCCTTTCTGCTGTGACACGGACGAGCTCCCAGGTGGCTTGTTGGTTTGTGCCCTCGAGATACTGGACCCACTTAACCTAAATTAGCTCAGTCTCTTTGCTTCTGCACCTAAATGAGACAAAACCCTTGCATCAGCACAAGTTGAACACGGGGGTCAAACCACTGTAGACCTAAAGCTGATTTGTATAGTTTTAGTAAAATTTCCATTAAAATGTTTTCTTTCTTTCCTACTTTTGTTTTGGTAAGTTGCCAATGCTGATTACAGTAATGTTCTGTTTACAGTACGTATTCACATTTATATATTTGTGTATATATATAAAATAAATTAACACCAACAATCAATATGCAACATCTAGAACATAAATTTCCCCTCTGTGTCACCTATTGATTGCAACCATAACCTTTACCATTATCCTCCACACTTTTAATCAAGAGCTGTGAAGTTACATCTCTAGTCATGCAGAAACTCATGTGCACACCAACACATACATTTCATCACAGCAGGCACTGTGCTCTACGATGCATTATGACAGTGTTTAATGTCAGATTTATGGTCTTTTTTGTGTGAGAAGTTAATTATAAAATTGGATTAATGGTTGGGCATTGCTATAAAAAAAGAGCAGGGAAACAGACTCACAAACCCCCTAAGGAGAGTCGAGTAGACAGACCTGGCGTTGAAATGTAGGGCAGGAAACCAGGGTGCCAGCCAACATAATGTTCGTGTGCAATCATCTCTCAAACAGGCAGAGATTAATGTGCACTTGCACATTAGATTTAGAAGATTTGAATAGATTTTCACACATTTAGTGCCTTTGATCATAGTTTGCCAAATCAAATTTATTTTTTCTTTGCAAAAATAAAAAAAAAATGAGGTGATTTATCTAATCACTTTTTACTGTCCAGTATCATGCATCTCAGTATTCGTTGCCGAACTGCAGCTGATTGTAGAAACTGCTGCAGGCACACTTTGACACAAGTACAATAATGTATGCACTTGTATATACGTGCAATATAATGCAGGCCAGTGAGACACATAAACATTACCCACAAAAACACATGTGGTTATTGATACAGCTGCCCCTCTGTGGGGGTCACTGAGACTCAAAAGGTCCAGGAGTCAATATGAGTGGAGACAATATGGCTGGATCTTAATGGATCCCATTTTACTCTGAAGGCTGTGAAAGAGGCTGTGTGCAATACTGTACAAGTGCATAAATGGTGAGCTGTTTTGATGACAAACTGACATTTTTGTCACATCAGATGTGTACAGGGATGGGACAAAAATATTAGTACTCTTTCTTTGCGCCCCACAGTATAATCAGTGCACTGGCTCCAAAATATTTTAAAACACAAAATGAAGTACATGAAGTAATAACCATGTGCAAACACTTTTCTTGTATGTGAGAAAAATTGTGCATCATGTCATACTTAATTATTTCATTTACAGCAGTTGCCAACCTGCCACTGAAAACTCCCTTATATTTCCCGTCTTTAACCTAAAAGATGCATTTAATTCCATACTAAACAATTCAAGCATGACCAGCATTGCAATATCTATAATGCTATAGTGTTAGTGTGGCTAATACGCACTGGGCCCCTTGATTCAGCAATTGTTTTAGCTAGTCATACATTTAAAAACACAAATCTGTAAACATGTGAATAGGCTCGTTACAGTTTTAGTTTGTCTTGTCAGTTTCAGAGGGGGTGACTTACCACCGGAGTTAGACAGCAAAAGATTTAAAACCATTACCTGTGATGGCCAGCTACAAATCCACTCTGAATCTGTAAAAAAGAGCCATGAATTGGCAATAAAACTGTCAACTTCTTAGAACCCAAAAGCTCATCAACATGCTCGTAAAGCAGTGTTTTAACCTTCTGCTCAACAGGCGTGCACATTCTAAAGAAACCAGCCTTTATTGGGAAGAACATTGAGTTATTGGAGCATCCATGTGCAACAGCTGTACGTCTTGTTGTCAGCCAAGTCTTTTGAGGATGGTTGTGTTTTTTGGGGGGTGGGGGTGGGGAGGATTCTAGTTCTTGTTTTACTTCCAGTGTGAGATGTTGAGACTAAACGGCTACGCACTTTTGTCTGTTCACACACTCAGACAGAGATACAGCCATCCTCTGTCTGCTTTTTGGTTTTCGTTCCCCTTTTAACCTGGCTCGGATTTCAAAGGAGTTTGGTATAAGTGCATTGGGGTCAGAAGCTGGGGAGAGAAAATTAGGCATGACTGCCAAGCCTGCTGGGTCTCCATGTTTGTTTGCCTTCCTGTGTCTACAATCGGATGTTTTGGATTCCCTTCACCTTTTTCCACCGCCCATGACTTTTCTCTCAGCTTCCTTTATCTCCTCTCTTTGGTTTTGTCTCTTCAAACACTACCTTTACAGTGAGCCTTGGATCTCAGATTCTACCACATCAAATAAGCTCTCCACTTCATATGGATGCTACCTTGACTCCTGTCTCGTTCCCCCTTTTTGCGTTGCATTTTGAAAGTCTTTGTATTGCTGGTATTGTACTGGTCTTTCAAAGGCACACATATTTTATGAGAACAACTTTGTGGTGTTTGAAGAGGAGATGAAGCTACACATCTGTCACCACATCAAAACATGGATTTGTACCTGTATGAGCCTACTAAACAGAAACCACACCAACACAAAGAACAGTCTTGATTGTGGTTGGAGTGTAGGCCCTAGAAGCAACATGCCACCCTGACTTGGAGGTTTTTCTATTGGGCCACAAAACACAGAGTATATAAAGTGAGGCCCCTCTGCCCTTTTAGTATAAAAACTTGCACTTGGGTAAACACACATTGCTGACAATATT
Organism: Hypsolebias martinsi; assembly: GCA_031762355.1. Classification (NCBI taxonomy): domain Eukaryota; kingdom Metazoa; phylum Chordata; class Actinopteri; order Cyprinodontiformes; family Rivulidae; genus Hypsolebias; species Hypsolebias martinsi. The sequence continues at coordinate 19,689,416 of JARVGQ010000210.1, forward strand.
TCACAGTTTTTGTGTCAAATCCCTATTTAAATTTTTAAAAACTGGTGGTACTGGTACCTAAAATCCCTTCAAACTCAAAAACATTTTCAGTGATGATTTTTTTTAGCCACTCCGGTTGTTTGATGTACCTTGCTCCTAAAATTAAAGGGTAGCTCTTTCAATCTGATTTTTGTTTTAATCCTGCCATCCTTTAAATACAACATGGTGTTTCCCCTAGTTTAGTTGCCTTGGTAGGGCGCTCATATCTTCCATGATCTTTGGTTTTCCAGGCCACCGCTATAGATTGCTGTCTAAAAGTTTGTCGGTGGAGATGAGAGTTTGAGGTGTCAGAGAGAGGTTACTCAGGAAGGGTAGGGGTTTGAAAAAAGTTTGTAAGCTCAATCATCCAGGTAGATAACAACAAAAAGGTTAAATCATGTCATCTGAACCAGTTTCTTTAAGTGAAAAATGTTTCGTCCCCATCCAGAGGACTTCCTCAGCCTACGGCCTGCCAACCAGATTTGTCCCATAGGTAGCCTTCACTGCTGTTTTTCAAGTGAACTCCTGTTGGAGTCTCAAAAGTAGATTTTTAACACGTGCAAAACACCCATCCAAAACAATCAATCAAGTTTGTGGATGGTGTGGGAACTTTACTCCATGGTAAAATCATCAGTGACAAAAACACAGCAATCAGCACTTGTTTGTTCAGCCATACCGCTGCATCACATTAGTTTCAGTGTCTGCACGTTTTTTTTATGTTTCAGTTGTTTATTCAGGAGAGAGTTTAAAGTTTAACTCTGCTGGAGTTCCTTTTTATGACTCTCATATGGGAGGTGGCTTCAACAGCTGAACAGTGCTTTTCTAATTTGCTTTTTAAACTTTTTCAGATATTTGATATTTTCATCGTCATTGATTTAAAAGAAATCACTGACAGTCTGTGGCTAAGAAAAGTTAGTTAAAAGTTTAAAAAAAAAGTGCTTGGGTATCTTTGAGAACTGGATGTTTCAGGAGAAATGAGCAACAATCCCCCAAATTAACTGAAAACTATTTGAGCTTGAAAAAAAGTATTACGGAATGTGGCAAAGGGGGTATTGGGGAGTTAAACCCTTGCAGGGCATCCTAAAAATCTCTGAGCTGTTTTTTTTGTTTTGTCTGTATTTTTATGTTGGACCTAAATAATTGATAAAAAGTGAGGTTCCTTTAATTATTTACTACATGTTTTCTAAATGCCCTTAAGTCTTTTCTTCATAATTAACAATAAATTTAGAATTTTTGGTTCTTAAACCTTGCGCAAGACCCAGTTTTCCTGTTGTTGATCATAACAGGTTTACAATTTCAACCCCTCTCTACCTCAGCGGTACCATCTTGAGGGTGTCTCTCCTCTTCTGTCTTTGCTGATATATTATTCATGTCTCTCACAGAGAAAACAAAGTGATCTGGTTACTGTTGAGGCCATTATGTTATTCTTTCATTCACAGAAAGGGGGAGATGAAAGATTGGGGGGGGGGGGGACAAATCCGTTGCTTTGCTTGTTATAAATTATAGATTTCTATGAACAGCAAACAAAGTGAGGATTTTATAGAAGAAAATATGATGCAGTGCTCAACAATTGTTTTGCTTTATTTATGCAGGTCAAAGAAGCACTTCACCAAACAATAATTCAGAAAGCTTATCTACAAATCAAATACAGGTAATCCTCGGTTTACGACCTGCTCGGTATACAGTTTTTGCGTTTACGTCACCCTCCCAGTGACATCATCCAGCTGCATACGGCAGAATTTCTCAGAAATTTTTATTATTTTCTGAGTTTTTTTTTTTTTTGTTAGCAAGCTAACTGCTTTAAAATACATTTTAGAGGTACAAAATGTATGCTGGCGTTGTTTTAGGTTGTAAATAACGTGTTTAAAAAGACGTTACGGCCGCCATGTGCTTTCTGTTTGGGTTTAAGTCTAAAAATTTGCGTTTACGTTTGCCATGTGCTTTCTGTTTCGGTTTAAGTCTAAATCGGTATCCGTCCGGGACGTTATAACGGAACTGACGTAAACCGAGGACTACCTGTAACCGTAAAAACATCGTCTGTGTCTGTTTCTTTTGGGAAGACTGAATGTAGCACCTCGCTCAACGGCATCTTCGACTGATTTAACAAAAACCTTTTTTGGCCGCTCAAGTTTGTGCGTTCCACGGTGCTGAAGAGTATTTATGTGGTCTTACGTTGTCCTGCGTGTTTTCTGTTCATCTCCAGAATTTGCTAAGTCTCAAAGAAATAGGAGAAGGCAGAAAAAAGTGGGCTTTATGAAAGGGACAGAGATGAGGGAAAGAAGAGGAAAGAGACTCTACGTTAGTGGATTAGTCCGAGCTGAAAGGTTTTAGTCAGTTGGCTTAACCCTCCCTTTATAAGTCCAATTAGATCAATACAAGCTACCAGTCAGATAATGCAGGTACCAATGTTGTCATCATTCTTTGTTTGTAGTCGGGTCTCTCTTGTAAATGAGTCCTTGAGGCTCAATGGGATTAACTTGCCTAAATAAAGGTTGAATGAAAAATGTTTTTATGGTTATGATCAAATACAGTTCAAATGGATAGCATTATATTCCTGATTTTTTTTCCCTGTGTTTTATTTGATGAAACACTTTTAAACTACAAACCACATTCAATTACACACATTCATGCTGTGTTTCTAGCCCTAAAATCTAGATGGTGGTCCTTCTCTCTGTCATAAATGCAGTTCGACATCCATCAGAGCTAATGTGGTGTTCAGTGTCTCATCTAGATATGTGAACTGGAGAAGTCAGTGACCGAGTCTACGGTTGGCATTTTCTCCTCCTGTCAGCTGAAGGGAAATGTGCACTTGTTCTGGAAATTAATCAGTTGTTAGAGCTACATCTGAAGTGGACTGTAGTTAAATTCAGCAATCTGGCTTGACCCCAAAAAATAAATGTAAAAAGCAGACGGGCTTGAATGTGGGAGACATTGTGCAGCTGCCTCTGCCAAGTTGATGTGGAGATCCAAATGGGGTGTGAAAACAAGACGGGAAAGACAAAGACGGAGGGAGTTCAGTGACAGGAGGAAGAGCAGCAGCCCCTCATCAATCCCCTCCTCGTTTACCACAATCATTTCTACTTTCACATTCTCCACCTTTGCGTGGTTGCTACAAATGTATCACCGTAGACTTAAAAATGTTTTTGTTTAGTGCACTGAATTAATTTAATGCATTTATTTTAGATTTTAAAAAAATTCTCAAACTGGGGAAATGACCAGATTTTCAAAGCAAGCTTGAATGTTTTTCATTTATTACATGGTTTATTATAAAGAATTGAATGTTTCTGGTGGGTTAGTTGAACCGAAACGCAAGATTTAAAGACGTTTTCTTGGTAAATATAACTTGTAGCAAGTAATTTGTATTGATTTATAAATATTTTATTTACCAAACTGGTTAAATGTTAGAAAAACTGGTCAAAACAAATAATTTATGGTTTACAATTGAAAGTACTCATTCACATTTAATCATCTGTGTTTTCTAAATACATGGAGGGTATTGTTGGTGGGCTTCATATTTAATAACTATTATAATAATCTGCTTTTCAAACCTGCCTCCACTCTTATTTGCCCAACTTTGGGCCCTTGAGCAAGGCCCTTAACTCCCACCATCTGCTCCTCAAGACGCCCTGGATGGCAGCTCTCTGCTCCACACAGAGGGCTGTGGTAGCTCAGTGGTTTGTGGTTGTGTCTGGAAGGACGTCTGGTGTAAATTGTTGTCTTTTTGCATTACTTCACTGTGGCCACCCCTGAGGAAGGGAGCAGCCGAAATAACAAAATAATCTGCTTTTCTTGTTTTTTTCTTGCGCTTGCTTAATCTACCTTATTCCTAGCCCCCATGCTGCCTTGCGTGAATTATGGGCGTGACTTCTGATGCAGACCAGAACTGGCGTATGTTTATGTACGAGCAGTAGTTTCTCCAAGCATAGTGGATTTAATTTAAACATGTAGGAGCACCACCTGTCAGAGCTCAAACAGGACAATAGAATCACACTGCTGCCTCTATGAGGGATGGGAAGACGACCTGAAGAAGATTACATCTACTAGCATATTTTGGTCCTTCACTGACTCGGTTCTTCCGACAATGAAGCGATGAGCAACCTGAAAAGCTCTGAGGCATATTATCTACAAAGTAATAAGGTCTGTGGTGTTTTGTTAAATGAGTGGGACACAATCTTATTTACCTTAAAGCAGACATAGAGCCCAGCCAAAGTCCTCCATCACTGAGCTTGGGTTAATTGCAGAGAAATACATAATACTGAAGATCAACAAATACTTCAATGCTGTGTCCTCCATACACTTGAAATCATGCCTGATGTTCTCGTCACACTGTTTTCAATCCTTCTGAGGATCCCGGTCTCTTCTCCGGTGGTTTATTGTAGTCCAGACACAAAGTAGGATGCAGGTTTTCCTCCGTCAGCCGTTTGTCAACAAAGTTAAATGAGCTCACATACAGCGTTTTAGGTGGTCTCTTCAAGTTTAGATTTTTCAGCCACATTCTTCGTAATACCTCATCTGTAGGTAGAAGATGGAAACTATATAGCTTTTCACAGGAACACTCTTTATGTTTTGGGTCCATGTTCAAACTCTGTTGTTGTAGCCACTGATTTAGTTTGGTTTAGGTGTTCTGCAGCTGTGAACACAAAATGTACCTTAACTCAGCACAACAGCTATTTTAGCAAACTTTATGGTTGTTAAATAGATGTGAACAAAACAAAAACTGTGTTTTGTCTGCTAAACTGAAGGTAAATTACTTGCAAATAAACCGCAGTCCGTTCTCTGATACCATGGTTAGCCAACGCTTACTGCAACTTCCTGTCTGACAGGAAGTTGTACCCATAATCATTTAGACAGTAGAGCCCCAGCAGGAATAAGGTGGATATAAAAATCTTAATTCAGATATTTTAAAATGTTACAATACTCGTGCTGTGCCACTAGTTGACGAGAACATCCGCATTATCAAGTTACAGAGAACAAACATTGTGGTCTTGGGCTAAAGATTTTTCCAAAACAATTATTAGATTTTTTTAAATGTTTTTATCTGATATTGTTTACAATCTTCTCTTTGCACAAGAACAGTTTTAATCATAACTGAATTAAGAACAATATGTTTTAAATTAAAAACATCTCTATCATTATTGAACCCTATACTTTTCACACTATTGACAAGAACATGTTGCATCGTCCTGAACTCCAATATTACTTTTTCCAAATGTAGCACGTTTTAATGTTTCTGGATAATGAATTGTTATAACGTGTTGGCCATAAAAAAATAAAGCTTCAAATCATCTACTGGCTGTCCCGACGTAGACAAATCTGAATCAATATTAGCCTCTAAATATCAGTTCACCTCCAGATGTGTACTCTCCTGTTAGTGAAGCCTCAATAAACTGTATCTAAATATGTTAATCAAATTATGACATTTTGACATTTTAAATGTTAGATTTAGTCAACAGATGTGCCCAAATGTTGTTTCTTACTAATTTCCTTTTGAAATCCAACAAAGTTCAGTCAGGTCATCTGGACCATTTCTATTTGTTGAGATGTTTCATTCTTCATCCAAAGGACTTCTTCAGTCCAAGGAGCCACAAAAAACACTGTGTCCCACAAGCAGCGTACTCCCATAGTGGACCAACCAGTTTGCTGGTGATAAACTGGTTTCTGGTGCCCGCCCTCTCCCCCGTCGACTCCTCTCAGGCAGCCATAGCCAGAGGGCAGGCACCAGAAACCATCTTATCACCAGCAAATTGTTGAGTTTGTTTGTGGCTTCTTGGATTGATGAGGTACTTTGGATGAAGGATGAAACGTCTCAACAACAAATAAAAAGAAACCGTCCAGATGACCTGACTGAACTTTGTTGGATTGTTTTTACCTGGAATAAGTTTTTACAACTTCAAACCCAAGTGTTCTCAAAAAGCAGACGAGTTCACCACAGGGTACAACCCCCCCACCCCCCTCATATAGTGGCAACAGAGACACACTCATTATGACGGTACATTTCACCATGTGGACACAGAAATTCATATCCTCATTCCTCGCCATGCTTCCAGTCACATGACCAGTTGCACGACATGTTGCTTTCTTTCTGTTGAGTTTTGTTTGATCCTCCTGTGATGCACGTGACCAGGAGCTGGGGGGACTTAAGATTTTAGCTTTTTATTTTTTATTTTTGGGTTGCTCTTTGTGTCCAGAGCGAGTAGAGTGGAGTGATTTTTCATTTTGGTTGATTTTGCTGTGGTTGTTTTTATTTTAATTTTGTTATTGTTCTAATTTCTTTGGTATCATCATCATCAACCACCATCATCGTCATCATCCGTCGCCCCATCCTCCAAGCAAGGATAGAGCCGCTCCTCTCGTTGTTGCCCTCATCTTGCGCCGCATGAACTTTTGTGGGTTGTAAAACTCAAACTGCTCCTCTCATCTTCTCTGTGTTCATCTTATTTTGTACAAAAACACTTTTTTATTTTACTCCATTTCTGATACGATGTAGGGGAAATGAACGGCAACAAAATCTTTTCTTGCCATCATCCTTTTTTTTTTCTCGTTTTTTTGGTTTTGTCGAGAACCCCATTCTGTCTTGAGAAAGTTGTGTGTGAAAGAATGACCCCCCCACCCCCACCCACCCCCTTCGCGAGTGTTAACCTCCTTCACCCTCAAATCAGACTTTCCTTTGGCCTCTCTGCATATACATGTCTGTTTGAATGCAGATGGCATAAAAAGACTTTTATTGCCACAAAGTATATCTGTTTTTCTATTTTATCTGTTGCTCCAAGTAGAAGGCATTTGTGGCATGCTCCCTCCTAACCTGCCCCCCCCAACTCCCACCCCCAGCACTAACAGTAACTACTGTAATACTCCATCCTTCATCCTCCTCAGCTTCTGCATGATTATTGTCAAGTTTACCTGCTGCTGCTTCTCCACGCATATATGTCAGGCTTACCCCCCACCTGGCTTCTGGTACGTCAGTAATGCATGCTGTGTGTGTGTGGGTGCACATTGGGTCCAAAAAAGCCCCATCGGTGTTCCCCCGCAGCATCTTCTTGTTCGTGCGTTTGTCTGTTTAATAAACTGTTAAACCTCACCTTCCCCACCCCCTGCCCTTTTATTTTTTTTACCCCCCGTCCTCTGAGAGTTCCACAGGAGGGCAAACAAAGGAGCGTGCAGCGAGACTCCTCTGAACAATAACCGCTCACGCACCTGCAGGTCAGGAGTCAGACTTCAGCAGAAGCTGAACGAACTTCAATGAGGATTGAATTTACAGCATCAACAGTGTAATCAGTCAGCACAGTGCAGCCACAGACATTTGGTGATTAATATTCTCCTGCGTTATGGTAACACATCTGTTTCCGCAGCGCAGGTGGCTAGTCTGGTTGTTGTTGTGGCTCAGAATACGATCGAATGAAGTCAGATTTTCTTGGATATCGAGCGCAGGTGTGGAAATGTGTCACAGCAGGCATTTTATAGCTGCAAATGAACAGGTGTGGCTGATAACATTAACTGAGTCTTTAATTTGTTTGCTTTACGGGTGCCCAGAGGTCCTATCAGGGAGACACGTCTTTGAATTAATAAAAGATGAAAAAGTTATTGTTGTTGTTGGTTACAATTCTCCTTTACCTCGTCAAAATGTCTGCCAGGAGGAAATTGTACCACAAGCAAATTTATAGTTCATTATTAGAGAGCAGCAGCTTGAGCAGGGAGGCCCAGACATGTGACCTCTTACAGTGAGGACTCCAAGTTGTCCTCATGCCAGCTGAGACACACGTCTGTCCAGTGTGTCCTGGGTCTTTGCCGTAGTCGCCTTTCAGTTGGACATACCCAAAAACCTGCTTAGGGGCATCGTTACCATTTGACCAAACCACCTCAACTGGCTCCTCAGTATGTAGGAGGCTCCACCCTGAGTGTCTCCCAGATGACTGAACATCTCACCCTATCTCTTAGGGAGAGGCCAGCTACCCTACGGAGAAAACTCATTTCGACTGCTTTATCTGCAATCTTGTTCTTTCGATCACATCCAGAATTTGTGAAAGGGTAATAATGTAGACTGGCCATCAAACAGAGATCTTCATCTCGCAGCTCAGCTCCCTCTTCACAGCAACGGACCGGCGTACATTTGGCAAAACAGTAGTCCCTCGTTTATCGTAGGGGATCCGTACCCTGAAGCCCCATGATAAGTGAAAAATCACAAAGTAGTACAAGTAGTAAGTAGTAGATTTCAGCTCTCTGCCTCCGCTGCTCTCTGCCACCTGCAAGCGCTCTTGGCCACACCCACTTCTCCGCTCTGCACAGAGATCAGCTGATCAGCTGCAGGAGGAAGCTTCTCCTGCAGTGTGGGCTGCACATTGGTGCAGCAGGTGCTAAAAAAATTTAAGATAATTCATTTTAAATAAAAAGTCCATGCAGATCGTGCAGCTCATCCATCAATCAGCCAATTGTGTGTCATGTCCAATCTTATTTTGAAAAACCACGACAGAGCGAGTTTGCAATAAACGAATCACGAAGTAGTGATGGACTACTATATCTCTGAAGCCACACAAATCCGTCTGGCGAATTCACGCTTCGGTCTTCCCTCGCTCATGACTCATATTGAATGAATGAGTTAAAAATTAAAAATCAGGTCTCTCTTATAAACGAGTCCCCGAGGCTCAATGGGATTAACCTGTATAAATAAAGGTTGAATGAATGACCAAAACTTCAACGTACTTAAACTCCTCGACTTTAGGCAGAACCTCGTCCCAATCGATCACATCTTTGTAGCGAAAACGTTTTTCATCCTTGAGCTGTCAGGTCCACAACAGCCCCAAAGTCTTCTTTGTTCAGACGGTCGGGGTTCCAACTGAATTACGTCATCTTGCATACTGGGGATTGTCAGAGCCAGTGGTGTGGAGTAAAGTTTATATAACATTAGCAACACTTCATTAGCTGTTTGATTACGTAGATGAAGAGTAAAACGTGTCGGAGCAGGGTTGATTATGAGCAGCTACAGCTAGGCGGGTGCTGAAAGTCAAGGCAGGGATAATCTACATCCTCCCAGTTCCATGCATATCAAATGAGGCAAAAGGGTAGAAGTCTGTTCAGGCCATTTCCTGGAATGAAAAGATGATTATCAACGTTTTTTTTTATATGTAATTATGGCGAACAGTGATGAGATCTTAAAAGTTTGATCAATTTATTAGGATAAAATTCAGATTTATGGTTGAGGGATGACACCAAGCGTGCAAGTAGAATGCTTTAGAAACAACTCCAGTATTTTGCGTGGAATTAGCTCCTGCTGTGCTTTATAAATAGTCGATCTCTAATACAAATCAAGCAAGTTGCTTCAGACTTCTGTTTTTGAACATCAACCAGCATTGCAGTTTTCCTCCAGGGTGGCTTGCATTCTATGTCAAGTTAAGTGTATCGTTAAAAAGGCCATATTTTTCACCAAACTGGCCATAAATGATCCTGCAGGCACCATTACCCTCAGCTTTTGATCAAATGGAGCACAGATCAAACAAATGGAACATCTAAATATGAATGATGAAAACAAAAATGTCTCCCCATCTCCTTGGCCGTGGATGAATACCATTAGGGATCTCTTACTCACATTAATGTCAGACTGAGGCCATGGTGCAACATTTCTTCATTACAGTGAATGAGGAGTAAAACTGTAAGGTGGTGAAACATACAAATGGATGTCCGAGTTTCTTTTTGTTGTTCATTATGGCTTCAGTTAGAGTCCGCTGTCGCTTCACAGAAGGGAGATCAATCTGGAGATTATCCCACAGAGTGCTACGGTGCTGATTTACAGCAAACTGATGGGGTCACAGGGGCAAGTTGTCCCCAAGCTGCAGTCAACCATATGATGAAGGATTAGGAACTGTCTGCAATGACTTCAGGACTCTTCCAAACGGAGGTCTTCCTTCAGCTGAAAGTGGTAAATGGGAAGTAGAGTGTATTTATACAGTGCTTATTTAGTCTTACTGACCACTCAAAGTGTGTTTACACTGCTGGTCACATTCAGACTCCCGTTCGTCAGATTGCAGGCTATGTGGGGATCAGCGGACTTGTGGAAATGTTGGATAAAGACGTGATCGAATCACCAACCGTTTGACTGAAAGACAACTCCTCTTCCAAATGAGCCGCAGCCTTCCTGGCTCTTCTATCCTTCTGTCTTTTTCACTTTTAGGAGCTGGTTTGCTAAAGATCGTTTCACTTTTTAGAAGGAAATAAATGCCCATCTGGGAGAGGCTCTTTTGGCCGGGGTGTGCACAGGGAAGATAAAATGTTTTAATGGGGTAAAGGTGTTGCATGTTTCTTAGAGCACACCAGCACAATCCCTGTCGTGTCTCTGTAAGCATGACCGCATTGAAACTGTGTGTGCTGCAGCCTCTCTGGTAATCAGTTCACCACCTGTCATAAGCAGAGGTGAATGAATCTGCTTCAGCAGGCCTCACAATGCACAAAACCACAATGGGATTTCCGGAGGCCTTGAACCACTGACTCATCCACAATTTGCTGCGTCAAAATCCCATTGAACCACCTCAGCCTCAGTTGATGCCGGTGCACCAACTTTCTGCTTTTATGATGTGGCGTTGTCAAATCCCCTGCTCACCGTCTGGATCCATTGACAATCGGAAGCCTCAGCAAATGCAAGATGGACACGGGGATCAGAATGAGGAAGGGAAAAAAGAAGGATGGGTGTAATGAAGAAAAAGTGCTGCTCCGAGATTTTTGCTTCTGTAGCCTTGAAGCCGCTGAGGCAGTCAATCAGCCATTTAGAGTTTCTAAATTTACTTCAATTCCTTTTTTTAAAGGCCACGCAGGCCTGCAGCAGATAGCGTCTTTCTTACAAGCTGGGATGAAAAGTGGAAAGAGCTTTTAAATGAAGTTTGTTTTATGTTCAATTTGAAAAAAAAAGGGATTTGCTGACTGATGCAAAGGCCAGTCAAATGGCACAAAGACGCTCTTCTTCAGAAGTCTGGGCTCCGTTGTAGTCACACACCGAAAACAAACAAAGTATCTGGCAGCAGCTCTCACGGGCGATGAGAATTATCAGCCAGGGAGGCAGAGGCTTGGAGTAAAAATCCTCATCCATCTTGACGGATTCGAAAAACAAACGCAATCTGTTAGAGCAAACCCATTAGTAGCCACAGTGTTTGTCTGCCTCAGATATGCAGCAACACTCGTGCACAAGCTTACACAGGATTAAAGTGTTTACCAAAAACTTCAAGGTCCTCTGCACTGACTTTACTAGAGTCCCGTAACTGCAGTGTCTCCCTGCCATCTGAGAGTTCTGTTGATACAGTGTAGAGCTAACAGTTACCGAAAGCGTTTGCAGAGATGGGAGTGAAAAGGATGCAAACAAGGCTGGGACAACGAGGATGGAGTTGGATAAATAAAGCCCGAGATGGAGTGAGCTACACTGCTATTGTTTAGTTACCAGCGCAGGTTACTAACGGTGGCCCTGAGGTGTAAATGAACAACATTTGGGGAAAAAAAAAAAAAAAAAACAGAATTACATTAAGCCAAAGCAGAAGTGGCCGGAATCACATTTGAAACAAATGGAATTACATTAAGCCAAACCACCGCAGGGCCAGTTTTATGTTAATAAAGTTAGGAAGAAAAAAAACATACTAACACCAATCCCACTTTGGCAACTTCCGCTTTGGCAACTTCCGCTTTGGCAACTTCTGCTTTGGCCACTTCCGCTTTGGCTTAATGTAATTATTTTATTTCATTTTATTTTTCAAATGTGATTCCAGCCACTTCTGCTTTGGCCACTTCTGCATTGGTGTAATGAAATTCTGTTTTTCCAGATGTTGTTGCACTTTTGTTGCATTTTTTTCTAATGTAATTCTGTTTTTTTTTTTCAAATGTTGTTCATTTACACCTCAGGGCCACCGTAGGTTACGTTATTGAAATAATATCATGGCAATGTGTCCTATAGCTGTGACCAATCACATATTCCCTCTGAACTCAGACCCAGTTTGCTAAATGAACAGGCTTGGGGTTTATAATCTACCTACAGATGAAGAACCTAAACCTGGTATTTGAAGATAAATGTGCACATCTCTTCATTTACCAGAGGCATAAAGAAACGCTCCACCCTGTGCCCTCTTGTGGAACTCTGGATGAGGTTTATCTTTCAAACAAAGGCTGTTGGTGATGCACATAACACAAAGCATCTAAACCTTTTAGAGAACAAAGCTGGTTGATTACCAAAACACTCCACCTTTTTGATTAATTAGTGTATGTGATGGGCTTAAATGCCATTTAATGTTGGTTATACATCACCCATGGTGCACCCTCTTCCCCTTTAGCTGCTAATGAATGGTTTGCTTGATGGGAATATCCCACAGCCTTTGGTGGCGATGCCTTTTACTGATCATAAAACCCTTCTTTACCCCCACCCCCTTCCTCACCTGTCCCCTGGCTTGCTGTATTGTTTTTTGTATCTTACTCTCCCTAAATGCAACTTATTGAAGCATGCATTAACCCAACTTCTTCCCGTAAAACTCAAATACAAAGAAAGAAAAATGTCTATTTTCCCTCTCTCTCTTTTTTTTTTTTTTTTTGGACATACATCCAGATTGCACGCCCTGCCCTGTCTTGTGTTTTAAGATACTAACAATAGAAATGTATTAAAATAACTAATAATAAAGAGGCTGTTATTATTAGTTATTCAAAGGTGGTGACATTTTGCCTCTAAACTGTCCCCCACTTTTCCTTGTCTGCCTCAGTGTGTGCTTTCTGGTTGTCCGTTTCTTATAGTGTGAGAAATTAATGCCTTTTTTTTTTTCTTGCTTGCTAACCTGTTTTAATTTGTGCATATATGTAAACACACATATATGTGAATCAGTTTATTTTCCTGAAAATGTCCAATTTGTTAACTTTCTGCTAAATTGTTCTGAATCACAATTGCCAATGTTTTTGATGAATTTTATCCTCTAATTAGACTAAAGCTTCCTCTTTTCTCCATGATTTCATTCCCATTTGACAAACAACACTAGGTGCCTTTTTTAATTTTAAACTGGGCATCAAATTTATGCAGTTTTGATTTTATGCTCTCATAGAGAAAAAAGAGAAGACTCCCTCCAAAGTAGCTCCAACCACTATTGTAAAAATCTGTTTCTTCACTGTTTTTTTTTTTTTATTTAATTCTCCTCTGTTCTTTAGCTCACTCTTAATGAAATTTGGATTGAATCAGTCTAATTTTTTTGTGCATGGCAAAGAAGTTGCAGCTTAGGGTTTGTAAAACTTGTCAGTGTTCAGAGTGCTGTTCTCTTCTGTAGATGGGCATGTATATGCTCATTGTTTGTATATCCCCATCCCTTCCTTACAGCCAAAAGCTCTAATGCCGCCCGACCGCTTCGTGCCGCCTTTACATGGACATGGCAACTGATGTACACAGTCACCCCCATTTATGTCATTTCCTCCCTAGTATGTTCATAGGTCCCCCCCCACCCACCCCCCCCCCACTCCATCCTCCCTTTAGACACTCCAAGATTTGTACAGTCCTGTTTGTTCACGACCGATGAACAAGCTCACGTGGAGCTAAAGTCAAATAATTAAGAGATCTGATCAGGCTGTAAATATTTAAGGAGATTTATTAATCCAAGTAGGGGCTATATGATGTACATATTTCTTTTTTATATACGAATATTAAAGACATCTAAAAGAACAAAAAAAGAAGCTATCCTGAACAGAATGGTGAGGATTGTTTTCATGTCATGTGTGGATGTATGTGTCGTCGCCTCCCTGTACCATCCTGTCTAAAAATAGAAAAAATATTTAAAAAATATACTTACATATACATACAGTATATGTATATATATACATACACACATATATAGTACTCAATCAGAAACTGTTAAACAGAATCTAACCTGTCCAAAGGCATTCTTACACAACTTTCTTTTGTAAATTTTTTTTCTTCCTGCCAAAATCACGCGGGCAATTTGTTGATGTAAGTTGACAAAACTGATGGTATGCTTTCTTCCTTTGAAATATCTCTCTTTTTTGTTTGTTTGTTTGTTTGTTCTTTTTAGGCTTCTATGATTTTCTGAGCTGACTTTGGTTTTTACCTGTTTTCTACTTACCTACTACTAATCCTCTTTTCTGGATATCTGTGGCTTTACGTTGTGAATGTTTGATCACAATGTTTGCTCTAACTTTGAGGTCTTCTTGCAATGCCGTTATTATTATTTTATTATTTTGGTTTGTTTGTTTGTTTATGTTTTCTTCATTTTTCTTGTTTTTATTATTTTTGTTCCAAAAGGTTTGCATCTCTTTATAATGCCCTGTTTGTGAGCCTTTGCACTGTTTTAAAAAAGTAAATAAATTTTATAGCAAGCCACATTGGCAAGAGGAAAAGCAGATTCAACAGACATCTGAACGTTTCCGACTCTTGGTGTCCAACCGCAGTGAAGTAAGTTAAAGAATTTGAGATAAATAAATAAGTGTGAGGAAGTTTAATTTATTTGGTTTCAGACTGAAATGCCTTCTAAAGTTAAGACTTTGCTTCCAGTCAGCAAACATTCAGGTGTCACTGAACTGCCCAGCGACTTTATGCCACTGTGGTAACTGTAGGGTCAAAAGGCGAGAGGCTAGGGCAACTAGGGGAGCCCAGTAATGCTGAGAGAAACACATTCATTAAATCACGGCACATTTAGGTGTGTCCTACTGCTAGAGTATTGTAACTCTTGTTCAGATTTTGCCACATGTTGGGATACTTGTTGCAGTTAAAGCTTACGTCTTGTGAGGTAAATGCATACGTTCACAGTGTTTCCATCACATATGTTGCATTTGTAATGGATTGAAGGTTGGAAAATTACAGCATACTATAGCACATTTGTGGTATATGCTACGAACCCATCACATGGACGTCCGGAGTTTGTTGTTATGGCCGTTTGTTCTTACGTATGCCCTAAGGGCCCAGCATACTCCATCTGAAGCCGAACAGTCGACGCACAGTCACATGGTTGCATTTTCAGATACACTAGTGTCCATGAGATCCAGAGAAGCCCCTCCCCCAGCAGTATATCACCACATGAGTTTCTTCCAGCCACTCCATCTCTGTATCCACCATTTTGTCCACAAATCTATCATGAAGGAAGCGCCACACTTTCCAGCAGACGTACTCCAAATGTCGGCACGATCTCCCTCCAGGAGTTTTTGGTCATTTGACTAATTTAGTGTGTTTGAAGAGTCGTACAACCGAATATCCAAGCGCATTTCCACATTGACGAACACGCCCACAAACTTCTGATCCATCACACAATACTTGGTGCATACTCTTGTGAGGAAAAAGTTCCTCCTGGGTCTTGTGTCAAGAAGTGGCTGGCGAAGCTTCTCTGAGAACAAAATGACGGATTAGCGTCACTCAGCTACGTCAATGAGAGCCATTGTTGCTGCTTCGGATGGAGTATCCAGGACCCTTCAGTCCAGTTTATATGTGACGTTTACCAACCTCTTTCTCTCAAATTCCCCATTGGTCTGTGGTAATGGGCAAACTTCTGTCGGCACCTAGACCATGGCTAGATGCTTATAATAGAAAAGAGTTACTCTACTATGGCTTTTCTCAATCCAGTCTTCTATTTTTCTAATCTTCAAGTAAAGTCCAAACCAAACCTACACATATGTCCTAATAAGTCATGTATATAAGGTAAATGTGAAGTTTAAAAGTTGACATAGTCATAATAGAAGATTTCTGAGATGACCTCCTGTTGCGTGGCAACCTGGAGACCATGACACATCAGCTGCTGTATTAGAAACATAATGAGGAGACTTCACAATGCTATTTTCTTCCAGAATCTAATATACCATAGAGATGTAAGACAGATACACAGTAATCTGAATAGGTGTTCAAGCACTTCCATTCCAATAGCATTTTATTATATGTTTTGCTTCTCTGACACAGCAGCTGTTTGTATTTGTTGGCCCACATAGGTCAGATGAGTTAAAAAGCTGAACAGTCTGAAACAAATTGTTTCTCATTTCAAACTTAGTTAACCTGCTTTCAGACCGAACAGTGTTGTGTTTGAATGGCATACAAATATTTAAGCCTTGACTTCTTTTTATCCATCTTTTGGTGCTTGCTGTTTCTTTATGGAGAAAAGAAAAGATTTTCCTCTAGAAAGACTGATAAAAAACTGGCCTCGTAAAAGCTTAAACGTCCCATTTACATAGATATCTGTACAGAATCACTAGGTGGAACTAAATATGACACCACTCATATTAAAATACCAAACCTAGTCTGCATTACATTTTAAATGTATTACTCCCTGTAGACGTGTAGAATATGTAGGAAACAATATGAGGTGTCAGTTTATTGTGGCTCACCCTTGTGCATCCCTCAAAGCCTTTTGATGCAATATAAACTTTATTTATGGCTGTTGCTTTCTTTCAGTTTTGGTCTTGTTTTGTTCTGAGTTTTGTTGTCTTTGCACTGTTACAGTACTTTCTGTTCTCTAAATTTCTCTTTCTTTTTTCTTCTTTTATTTCCTTTTATATGAGCTTTGCTTCTTACATTCTTTGTTTACTGGTTCTTTTGGTGGCTGAGTGCTTCTTGCTTTCTTGGTGGTGGACTTTCTTGACTTCTGTTTCTGTCTCTTTCGTTTTGCAGGAGGGGAGCTAGTCATTCCCATTCTAGTCGAGGACCCCATAGACATCCCTTCTGTATCCACCCGTTCACCCTTCATTCCCCTCCCCCCCACCCTCCGCCCCGTCCTCACCATTATCGACACCACCAAAGAGTCCTTGGCCATGGCCACTGAGGCGGGGATACCTTGCTTTTCGGACCGAGGCAGCGATGATTGTGATGGTGGTGATGATGATGGTGATGGTGGTGATGATGATGATGATGATGATGGCATGGTGATTTCGGGGTTTGGCTCTGGTGAAGCTTTCGACTCTAGCCTGCCCCCGACTGACGATGAAGATTTTTACACCACCTTCTCCCTGGTAACAGATAAGACCTTGACCACATCGGCCTATGAAGGTGGCTACAAAGTTCTCGTGCCCAAGTGGGAAGCCAAGGACTTGAGGCCTAGCAAAGCCTCAGAGGCAGGTAGGACTATGCCCACCTTGCCTCTGCCTGACATCGGGGGCACACCGCCGGCAGCGGTCCCCTCGGATACGCCACCTAAACTGCCTGCAGGGAAAATGGACAATCGTGAGGTAAAACCCCTGCAGCCAGATATCGTCCTGCTGCCCCTGCCCACGTCCTTTGATGTGGACGGCACCAAGCCGAGGGACCCTTTCCTCACCTCGCCCATGCTGCGCACGGTACCTGCCGCCTTGCCCACGATACCTGATGTGGTGAGGCGCATGCCCCCGGGGGTCTCCGAGGTGATCCGGGAATCCAGCAGTACTACGGGCATGGTGGTGGGCATTGTCTCAGCTGCAGCTCTCTGCATCCTCATTCTCCTCTATGCCATGTACAAGTACAGGAACAGGGATGAGGGATCCTACCAGGTGGATGAAACGCGCAACTACATCAGCAACTCGGCGCAAACCAACGGCGCTGTGGTGAAGGATAAAACACCCAGCGGTAGCGCCAAAGGTAGTTCCAGTAGCAAGAGACCGAAAGACAAGGACAAGGAATACTATGTATAGAAAACAAGTCATTTCACAAGATATATATATAAACTGTTTGAAACAAAGTTAAAAACATTTTGACAGTACCATATTGGCAACTGTGATTTAAAAAGGACTAAACCTTGTGAGAACTCAAGACTCAGAGTCAGTGAATAATTTTCAAAAGAACTCTGGCTTATAGAAGCCCACTTACTATTGTAAGCGTTACAAAGTGACAATGCAGTACAACTTCATCGGGCTGTTTTTACGAAGTCCCTGCTGAAGACGTTTGCCAGTGTGAGTTATCACGCTGAACACCCCACATGACCCCAAGTGACTGTGAAGAGGTGTGTAATCCTTGGAGTTCTGATGACCTTGTCCATTGTAACCCTGTAAAATACGATCACTGTCATTTTGGCCATTCTGAACATGCATGTGAGGTGTATGTGATGTGCTGGCATCTGTGTAAGCAAAGGACCTCAAGAAACTGATGTGGGGAAAGGTCAGAAGTCAAAACAAGACTTTTTTTGCTTAAAAAAGGGTTCATTAAATGTAGCTTTCATGGGTGAGACATGAGGTAAGGTATGTGTGCAAGGAGCTGTCTTCAATTTGTTTTTGTTTTTTAATTTGTTTTTTATTTACTCATTTATCCATTTATTTATTGAATTTACTTTTTTTAAAGAATGTAGTCGGTCGTCACGGTTGACTAGACTGTGCTCAGCAGGACGTGAAACAGATGTGTGTCTCAACAGTTTTCTCTTCCTCCATTGATTCTTCATCAACGATCGGTCTTCGGTGTCCAAATTAAAGATGCTACTCGAGTGTGCAAAAGTAAATCAAAACCCGGCCAAAACATAAGTACCATGCATTGTTTTGATTTCCCTGAACTTTAATAGTTTAAAAATCTCGGATATTAATTTTCTTTGCCTTTGTTTCATTTTTTTTCCTGTCTTTATTTTACCTCAAGGTCTGTAACAAACTGAATCATCAACATTTGTGTGGGAACAATAAAACTGTCATATTAGATAAGATGGGGGAGGCCAGGCTAAAGATTTGGTGCAGTGTGAACAAGTATGACTCTTTTAGTTGTCTTGTTTGTGTTTTTGGGTCAGTGTTTGAAAAAAAAAAAAAAAAAATTTTTTTCAACAAGTTTTGATTTTTTTTTTTTTTTTTTTTTCCTAGTCCTTTTTTGTGGACGGAAAACTTTTTTTTTGTTTTGTTTTGTTTTTTCTGTAGCAACATGACAAAAACTGCTTTTTAAGACTCTTCTGCCCTGGAGTTGAGCCGTGATGTGCATTTATTCATGCAGTGAGCAAGTCCTGTTCGATTAGGAGTTTGGTCTCTCTGGACAGCATTTCATTTCAGTCGCATGAATATTTGACCGCTTGAAGCAGCCGGTCCAACAGAAACACCTCCTTCAGACTTTGTGTGACGGGAAACCTCCTCCTTCTTTTGAAATAACTTTCATCATGTTGTTTATTTTTTTATTGGAAAATAAATTAAAAAAAGAGTATAAGATAAATAAAGACAGATGATGGTGGACTTGAAGATCTGTGCTGGCACTTTACTCAGACATTCTGCTTTTTGTATGTGTGTGTGTGTGTGTGTGTGTGTGTGTGTGTGTGTGTGTGTGTGTGTGTGTGTGTGTGTGTGTGTGT
>JARVGQ010000210.1:19710488-19720505 GCA_031762355.1 Hypsolebias martinsi
TTGTAGCCAGGTCTTTCTTGTAAATGAGTCCTCGAGGCTCAATGAGATTAACCTGCCTAAATAAAGGTTGAATGAAAAAATATCATTAGTAACTTTCACCAGTGCTATGGTGAGATCTAAACCCTGAATGAAACTTCTCAAACAGATTATTTTGGTTCAGATGTTCACATAACTGATCTGCAACTCTTTTCTCAAGGATTTTTAGATGAATGTTAGAATAGATACAGATCTATAACTGGCCAGAATTTCCGAATCAAGATCAGGCTTTATAAGTGAAGATTTAATTACAGCAACCTTAAAGCGCTGTGGCACGTAAACATTCATTTGACAAATTAAGCAGATCCAAAATGGGGACAATAATTAGGGGAAACACCTATTTAAACAGTCTGGTTGGGATGGGATCTAGCAGACACGTGGATGTTTTGGATGAAGCTATTATTGTCGACAATTTAGAGAGCTCAACAGGACAAAAACACTCCAAACATAAATCAGGTTTAGTGACATTTATAAAGCTGCCTCATCTGACAGAGAATCAGAGGCAATAGTAGGAAAAATGGTAAACACTTAAAAGAAATTTATTTCTATTCATTCTTATTTTGTTCCTGCACAAAAATCTCTTCATGGGACAGAGTAAACATAAGTAAAGTTGACAAAACAAGCTCAAATACATTGTTTGTTCAATCACTCAGCAACTCAAACATCAGACCAACAGGTTCTGATAATAGAAGTGGACGGCAGTGAGGAGGAGAAAACCTTTACTCCCAAACTCGAGGATTATTTGCCATCTCGTTCAAGCTGTTGTTGCAGCCCCCCCACACTGCCACCTCCCTTTATTCTGCAACCACTTTGGTTGAAATGAAATCCGAACACAAAAGGAGGGGCCGTCCTGCAGTAATGGGTGTGTGTTTGAATGGGTGGGTGCTGGAGTGTGTGCGCTGCAGACTGGATTGGACAATAGGAATGGTTGAATGTGGTCTATATTCTTGCTGCACACATTTGATGGTCATGGGCGAACACAGCAAGCTGGGAATGATCAGACAAGAAAACGTGTTGCATTTAAAGAAACATGGACTACAGATTTATGACATTGAACTTTACGAGGTTTTGCAAACCATCAGTGGGTACAAACGATAATTGCTGTGAATTAGTGCAAGTGCATGTAGAGGCTGTGTCCTATTAGGAATATTTTACTCAGCATGTTTTATTATTATTTTTTTTTTTTTTGTAGTTACAAGAATGTGCAAGGTGCTTCCAAATGAATAGCTTATAGTTTAATTAGAAACACAGATGTTACCCAGATGAGTTTGTTTTACAATAAGAGACATCATTGTAAAGTGCAGAAAAAGAGGAATGCACAAAATGAAAAAGAAAAGATGGTGAAAATAAAATCACTGGTGATGAGGAACAGAGGGTTAGGTGGAGAACTCCTTGGTAACCGGCACACAGACGAGAAAAGGGGTCGGAGCTACACCCATCCTGTTGTGTGTGTGTGTGTGTGTGTGTGTGTGTGTGTGTGTGTGCATCTCTGAGGACTGGACTGCCCGCACAGCAGGAGTGGTGGGTGTGTGTGTTTGTAGAGACGTATTGTCAGCTTAGCAGACGCTCACATGCGCTCAAGCTAAAGCGTCGTGTAGAGAGAACGTGAGCGGAGCAGCCAATGCACCTTTCGTTGCGTCTCATTTCCCCCCATAGGCTTATTTTTATGCCTCATTAGGTCACTTTTTTCAGTGAGGAAGACACAATAATTTGGAATCATGGTGTTTATCGGGACCTCTTTAAAGTCTTTCATCAAGTTCTTCAAGAAGAAAGGTAAGATGTACATAGGAAGTGCTTTGAATCTATTCTTGTAATAAAAAGAAAGTCTGTTTTGCATAAATAAGACTAAACGCTGTGATTTCCTGAAGCTTTTGTCGGTATTTAAACTTGTGCAAAAAAAACATTTTAGGAGCTTAATAAATCTTTTTGGTATTACAAAAAAGTTTAATTGATTTTTCTGAGGTGTTCTGCTGCTTCAGTAGCCAAACCTTTGGGGTTGGTGTTGTGTTGCATATTGTTACCAGGTAACCACTGGTCTGAGATTTTAGATTCAACATGTCTTTGTGCTAAAAGGCCTCGCAGCATTTAGAAAGGAGCATCAGGAAAAACTTTAAATTTTCTCTACTTTTTTAGAAAACATATGCTGGGTATCTTGGAGAGCAGTACAAGTTTACAGTGTGTTTAGTGTCTTATGCATCCTGTACACACGGTAGATTACGAATAAAACATATTGACATTTATTTTATCAATGGGTTTGTATCAAACATGTGAGGACACTAAGACCTGACTGACGCAGGACAAGCTGCTTGTGAAGACAAGTGGTTTATTTATAGCTTGTGTTTGTGCGCTGAAGTTAAGGTGATGTTAATCGTTACCTCAGCATTTTCTGTTCACTTCCTGCACTTTGTTCTTCTGCTGACCCACAGCACAACTTCAACCTACAACACACTTGCCCAGAAGGTAGTTTGTGGTCAATTTCTCCTGAAAAAGCAAAGAGGAACTGCAAAATTATTGATCTAGAAGGCTTAAAGAAGAATGTTAAATAGTTAGGATCAAACCGTTAGTCTGGTGTTTGTACATGTGTGATGTGTGCACAGAAATACTATTATTTCTCTACCATGACCAAAAAGAAGGCTTGGAAAATAGTTTTTCCCCCCCTGCTACAAAGCAAATACTGCAGTTTGAAATTTTATGTGCACATTTGTTTCACGTAGAATTATAAAACACAATGTTTTGTCCAATTTGCAGCTCAGTATTGGTTTCTGATAGGTGATAGACAGCTCTGATTAAATATAGTCAATAATGACTATGAAAACAAACACACTAGATGCAATGTGTGCATACAAGCACACCGTCCAGGATTTAGCTTTTTTTTTTTTTTTTTTCAACCATTGCATTAAAATAAAAAAATAAATAACTTTTTCAGAAGCCCCTTTACTCAGCTTGTGTTTGTTAAAGAGCCGAGGGAGAGCTGGATGTCAGTGCACAGAGGGATTACTGAACTTTTAAAAAGACTTCAGCACCAGTGTCCAGGGAGTGTGTGTGCTTGGAAGCCAGGGGGTATTGTGGCCATGAAAAGTCTGATGTGAAGACCGATGCAGGGTGACAATACAGGCTTTGTGTACCCAGTCCCCATGTCCTTGGTCTTTTCAAACCCCCATGGTTGGAAAATAAGGCTGGGGGAAGGGTTACCTGTCCTAACTGTGTGAGAAGTAAAATAAGCTGAATATGTAAAATCTGGTTGGTTTACAGATCAGCTCCCATTCACAGACGGCTGATCAAAGATTTTGCGTGACTTTACTTTTATTGATGTATTGTAGCCACTGAGCTACACGACAACAGCGATCATATTCTCTGATACCAAAACTTTTTAAATGCACGTCTCAGAGTAGAAATTTTTCAAACTTCTCAGCATTGTTTCACAGAAAAGCACAGTTTTGCTGAACGCGGAAGTGTTTGGACACCCGCACTATGATTGCAGTAGTTTACATTTTCCCGAGTCATTTTATATTTTAAAGTAACGTGCGGCAGCAACCCAACCTCATCGTTGGTCAGAACAAGTGTTCATGAAGTCACCATTGAGATGGCACCCTTCTCATGCTTGAGACTGAGGCTCTGCATGCATGTTGATAAAAGTACAGCACCAGGTAGTGACCTGGTATGGGAAATACAATGGGTTCAATGTCTTTTGCAGTCGTGAAGTGTAACTTTTCTTCAATTAACATCGGAAAATCTATTTCCAGATCTTTGAAAGATAAACTAAGTGGCTTTTATACGTTCTGTTTTATTTGTATTTCATTGTTGTACTTTGAATTAACTAAATTGATTGGGGCAATTTAAATGGCCAAAACACAAATCTTTCATTTATCACACAGCAGCTTTTTTAAAACTGTGTTTAATAACCTCATCAGCTGTCTTTTATACTTTCTCACATTAGGTTCAAGTATCTTTTTTTAAGAACTTTGTGGAAAACTTGCAAATGTTAACAAAAATATTTATTCTCAAAAATTTGTTTTGTGCATCTCCGAATCTATAATTATTTGAGATCGTATGCTTCACACTTGTTTTAAAAAAAAAAAAAAAATCTGGTGGTCCTAGACTTTTCACCTTCGTCTCGCAGGCTTTTTATAATAGCGTTGATCAGGGATGATGTCATAAGAATTGTGGGAAATCCCCAAAGTCCCGAATGTTGGCAAACAGTGCAGAAGACAACATGCATAATAGCTACCGCCAATATTTTGTCTATGTAAACTTAAGCAAAGATGTGTTCCCGGGGCTAAAATCAACTTGGAATGTATTAAAGGATGCAATTACTGTATACTCAATTCAAGAGCTGGTTATGATATAGGGGACTAGCAGCGTAGGTAACCGGGCCAAATTGATAAAAAAGAACGTGGAACATTCCTCTGTTTCTGTGCTGATTTTCCTGAATGAAAAAGCACGGATGTCAGATTTCATGTTGGATGCATACCATGGATTTGCCATGTTTTGCACAGGTTTTTGGCGGCAGGATGAAGATTGATTTTGCAAAGACATGAATAAACATAGTCAGCTTTATTCGACACAGCTGTTAGTTGCAGTTTATTAATGAGACAACAAAGCATCATGGTGTTTGTAGTAAAAGCTGCAGAGCTTCAGCACAATCTGAACTTGGCTCCCACTTTGTTTACTTGTAAGTTTCAGGTGCCAAAAACACCAAAACACCTCTGACATGCTCATCTTTCAGAAAGAATATCAGAGCCGTTACACGTTCTTTAATGACCCATTTGCAGAGGCCTCTGCTCAAACACACCAGTGCTTCAACTGATCCACCCCCGTGCCACACTCATGCAACCCATTTGTGAGGGGTGGAAAAATAACAACCCTACAACAAAAACACTTCCTGCTCCTTCACCAGCTGCTGAGATCCATCCCACTTTCCTCCTGCTCCTTCCAGACTGCCTCTCACACAGTCAGATGTTGTGATGAACACAACACAAATGGATCATGGTCTGAGCTTGAATTTGGCCGCTTAGATGGAAATCATTCTAAATCCACGATCTCCAACTTTAGCCTGGCTGCGCTCACTTGGTAAGCTCTAGGAGTTGATAAAAGTGTGCTTACGATGTTGGTAAAATCAGATCTAGATCTTTTGATGGCTATTTGTGCTTAATGTTGTTAGTAGTGTTACTATCATTTATCATAGCAGAATGATGTAAAAGAGTTTTTGGGACCTAAACTAGTCATGTGTCATTTAGAAACTTTGTAGAGGATATGCTAACGGCATGTCGCAGAGTTACACCAGCAGCTTGCTTCAGTTGAGTGTTCAGTGTTGTCTGTATCTTTGAGCTGGATTTTCTGTAGCTTTGTCCATCATTTGTTTAATTTAAGTTAATCCCTCCCCCTCTCATTTGTGTGGCCTGCAGATGGTGTGATTTCCCACATAAGTGTCATATTGATGGTGTGGAGACCGACACCTTTGTACAAAGCATCTCAGCCTCCCGCCCCTTCCTCTCCTTCAGTGCATGTAAACAAACTTTTTGAGGGTTCAGTACCAGTGTTGCCCAGTCTGCTTATTATAAGTGACTTTGGGCTTGTTTGTTTCTAAAGTCGCTTGAAAATCTTGTGCGTCACGGGTTGCAGTTTTTTGGAATTGTTTTTGAACGTGAAGTTTCTTCTTTGGGCTTGACTTTCTTTCCGAGTGAAACTAGTTGATTATCTCCCAGCTCTGCACAATAAAGTACAAGACGAGTGGTAGTGGGTAGTTTGTCCCTTCCACGCCCTCGTTTCCTGTTTATCGCTCCCACCCAAGTTGGCGAGACGACAGGCGCACACCCAAACATTCATATTGTGGCCGACCACTAGGGGGCTCTACTCACGCAGATGTCAGGATGTTTTGTTTTTAAAAATATGTAGAAAAAATATGATTTATTGGCTACATATGCAAAATATATTTTAATCAGAGCTTTAAAGTATGTTATTCAAAGTGTTTGGCATAATTTTGCTGTTGTTTATGTGTAATGCCAAAATAAATGTATGTTTATACTGTTTAAAAACGGCCTGTTTTACACAATGGGGGTGGGTTGCCAGTTGGGCTTTTTTGGGCTTGTTTTTATAGATCTGGTTGCTTGTGTCTTTCGCGAGATCTGGCAACACTGTAGTGACCATTTGCCGAGTCACAACTTCAACCAGTTTTGCAGCTCTTGATCAACTGACTGTGTTAACCGTTGTTCTTCCGGTGCGGCCATGTGGGCGTGCGAAACGATCCACTGAAGACAAATAAAACAACAAAGATGGTGCAAGATTAACAAGTGCTCATTTCTTTGTGTTGTGTCTCTGCAGCTGTGTCTAACCTGGACGAGGAGAGCAAGTGGACGGTTCACTACACAGCTCCATGGCATCAGCAGGAGAACGTCTTCCTGCCGGGCAGCAGGCCGCCCTGCGTGGAGGATCTCCACCGCCAGGCCAAGGTCAACCTTAAGACTGCCCTCCGAGGTAAAACAGTAGGAACACTTTACTTTACATTACGCTTCATTATTAATTATTTTTGCTCATATTTTTTGGATTTGTTGATGAATTGTCAACATAAAGACAAAAAAAAAAAAAAAAAAAAAAAAAAAAAAAAAAAAACATTTTCCAGATGGTAATTCTTGCTTGACTCCACCCAAACACCATGAATTTTAAAATGAAAAAGCTTGTAGTGTCTGAAAGGTATGTGTTTAACTAATAATTAATACACCAGAACAGCTAAAACTGGTATTTCAGCTGTGTTGTCTTATTTGTGTACATCACAGCGAAAATGCTCAAATGCATCGTTTATGTTTAGTCGACAACACAGTGTGAGGTCATCTTCTTTCTGTTTGTCCAGTGTGATTAGAGAACAAGGCTCACACTTGTTGTCAAACACATGGAGTAAAGTTACAGCAAAGGGACGACCCTGGATTTAAAAATCCTCACATATTTCCCAGAAAAGGAAGTGGGAACATGAATAAACCCTGAGTTGTTTTGTAAACACTTCTTGGAAAAGAATCTGTGGATTTGTTGCTCAGATAACTGTGAGAAGCTGATGTGAAACATGCAGGTGTGTGTTTGTGTGCAATGACTGTTCGATTTTAAGTGGTTAATGTTGACGCTCCAGACTGTCCTTGTCTAGCAGCAGATTAAAACTTGCTGTTAATGGTGGGAGAGAGGAACAAATGGGGGGTGTTGGAGGGGCTGTTGTTACTTGACGCTCTCACACAAGCACACACACGTTTTCTGTCCACGTGTTTGACCTTTGCACTGTTGCTAATAGACACTACTACCTGAAATATTGATGTTGCTAAGCATGAAAGGACGCAAACACCACCTGGGAGGAGCGATTCATTCGGCCCCTCCTCGACTCGACATCATCCCGTTCTGTCTTCACCCCCCTCCACCCCCAGGTGTCCTAACTGATAGGACAACAGGTGTCCAACGAGAACGCCTGCGCTGCCCATTTGTGTCCAACTGAAGAAAATATAAGGCTGGTGGTCACACATCATTTATAGCCTTGTAGTGTTATCGGTCAATGCAAAATTACCTATATAAAAAAATAAAATAAAACTTTCACATCCTTCATGCAATTTAATTTGTTTGACCTTCATTTTCCCAGGTTAGTCAGTTAACCAGGTTAGGTAGTTACACGACATTGCAACGAGTACCTCTAAATATTATGTTTTAGTATTTTATTATTATTATATATCATATCATCATATTTATCATGTGAGCTTTTTAAGCCACCATATTAAAAGCTATAGTAATCTAGCAACAAAAAAAAGTATTTTCCGCCGTACACATCGCACCGCCCTATAAGTCACATCAGTCCAAATATATCTAATAAAGTGGAAACATCCATAAATAAGTCGCTTCGCCATATACGTCGCGTCTATTATGCGTCACCGCTGACACGTCACGTTTGTTACGTATCACCACTGACAATCCGGAAACGTGGGCCAAACCCGGAAATGTGGGCCGGTGTTGTGCCAAAAATCAATTGGCTGCCAAATGTTGGCCACAGGAGCATACACAGGAGGACTTTAACAAGATTAACACTTAAAACCAATTGTTTGTTCGCTTGAAATTATAGTAAAAGTATGTCTCCGTTTAGCTTTTCTTTAATAAATACACTTTGTCAAATTGGCTGTTTTGTCAAAAGTATTCGTTGCCTTGGTGCTCTGGGAGCACGCAGAGGGAGGAAATCAGGAAGGAGGAACGCTGCGCATTTCTTTGAAATTTTACAAGATAATCATCTAAAAACAATTTTTTTTTGATCGTCATTATAGCAAAGGTCTCAGTTGAACTTTTACTTAATAAATGCACTTCGATGGTCAAGTTAGCTGCATTTCGCCGGGGCGGCGCAGAGAAATAAAGCAGATTTGATGTTTGCTCCAGGCCAGTCATTAACGTGTCATAAACGTGTCATTAAGAGCCACGTTTTTACCCCTTACATGACACAATGGCATGTCATACTATTTGAGTGCCATCTAGTGGCTGAAAATGGTAGTGTTCAATATTTTCCATGTCTGAATGAATGAAAACGGTCATATCTCAGTCAAAAATTGTTTTTTTAGTAAGGGGAAAAACAAACATAAATAAGTTGCTTCGCCGTATAAGTCGCAGGGTATGCAAATTATGCAAAAGGGTGCAACTTATAGGCCAGAAAATACGGTAGCCAAGAATTGCCCCTCCAGAAAAATCAGTCAAGAAGATTTGCAAAGAAAGTCTAAAAATGTTTAGAAATGCCTTCACACCAGTGCCATGTTTTCAGTAAGAAATCTCCCAGATACTTATAGGATTAATGTATTTTGTCAGAAAAAAAATGACCTTCAAAACTTTTTTCTTAATTAATTTATGCCTCTCATCTTCAGTCTTCCCTCATTAGTTCTGCCTAGCAACAAGCACCGCTCCTCTCATTACAGCTTGTTTATTTGATCCATCGTGCGCCACAAATCGTCTTAAAAATCCACCCTCGCCACCATCCTCATCAAAACCATGTTTTCTAATTCCACGCTGCCACCTCCTCACCTTTTTGTTTCTTTAGCTACGTGTCAGGCCCGTCAGGATCCATTAGCTGACAGTGTTGAACATGCATCAGTGTCTCCTTAGGTTGGAGCTGTAATTAGCTTTGAAGATGCTGCTTGCCAAAGGGATCAAAAGCAGCCTCTTTGAGGTACCAGGCTAATATGGCAATGTGAATACAGAATTTATCAAGTGGTTCTTGGGATTTGGACATGTAAACAGTCCCTGATGAAACTTCTCATATATAAAAAGACAAAACACAGAAAACAGTAAAATATTACAGACACAAACAAACAGAGCAACAATGTGCAAAAAGATGAGGAGGAAGGAGAGAGGACTGTTCTGCCATCTGTGTGTGACAGACTGAAACTGATGCCGCCTCCTCTGGTTACACACACGCACACGCATTTATCCTTATCACACTTTAGTGCACATCTTCATGACAGCAGGTGGTGACAAGACAAGGCAAAAGCAGCACTTGGCAGAACCCAAAAGGGACTGAACTCACATGACAGACACACACTCACACACCACTTGTAGTATATTCTGCTACACACAGCTAATATGTGCTCCACAGCTGTGCGTACCCTAATAAATGTATCACACTTACTTCCAGCTGTTGTGTTAGAAGCACCGTTTGAATATAACATTAAATAAAAAACTATAATTGATGGTGGGGCTTTTTGAGGAGAATAAAATGCTTCAATTTTGTATGAGCTATTTATTTTTTAATAATTAGAAATTATTAAATTTGTCCAATTACTTTAGGATGACTTTTGGTTGTGATATATTGTATTACTCTTATGATTTCCCTCCTACTGACCTTCAGCTGTGAAAGGATTTTTTCTGACTCATATACAGTAGTCCCTCATTTATTGTGGGGGATCGGTACCCTGAAGCCCCACGATAAATGAAAAACCACCAAGTAGGATTAGTATTACAAGTAGTAGTTTATTTTAGTAT
>JARVGQ010000210.1:19752907-19764179 GCA_031762355.1 Hypsolebias martinsi
CACAGATGATGCACAATAAATCTGGAACAGATCAGATGGTCTTTCATTGACATATAACAGTTTGAATTATGTAGGGGGCGCACTGGAGTCAAAGTTAAATAACAACAGAAATGTGTGCAGAAGAACTCACTGATGACATACAATAAATGTGGTACATATTGGATGATATATCACTGATCTGTAAATGTTAGAATAATGTAGGGGGCGCACTGGAGTGAAATTCTTTTTTTTTTCTTTTTCCCATTTTCGATGGCCTCCCTTCTCACCTTACAGCCATCCTCTTCACACCATTATTATGTTTTTTTTTCTTTCTTGGAAGAACAACTCTAAATTAGCAGAATAAAGCAGAAATGTGCTGAATTAGGTTATAAGCAGAAATGAGCACAAAAATTAGGAATTTATTTATTTAAAAAGGCTGAAAATAGCAATAACAAAAAAAGCTGAAAAGTATGTGAACAGGTGGAAAGAAGCTTAAACTACCAGAAGGAAGTGGAAAGAACTGAAATGAGCTAAAAAATAAAGGTGGAATTGGCTGAAAAACTAAAATTAGCGTCAGAACAGCTAAATAGTAACTGAAAGAGCAGAAAAAACTGAAACTAGCAGAAAAAAGTTGACAAGAACATAAGCTGAAATTAGCATAAAAATGTTAATCAGGCTGAAAGTAGCAGAAATTACACTGCACCCCCAAAAAAAAAATTTTCTCTGAAAACAGCTGAAATTAGTTACAAATGCTAAAAAAAATAAAAAAAATTAAAAAGAAGATGTTTACTCAATAGGCTGAATGCAGCAGATTGGCACAAAAAGTGGAAATTATCTGCAAATAGCATTAGCAAAAAAACAGCTGAAAAGTAGCTAAAACAGCAGAACGAAGCTTATATTGCCAGAAGGAAGTTGAGAGAGAGTTGCTGAATTAGGCTGAAAAGTTGAAACAAGTGTAAAAAATGTGGAATTTGCTGAAAAAGCTAAAATAAGCATAAAACTGGTTTCAGGTCTCTCTTGTAAATGAGTCCCTGAGGCACAATGGGATTAACTTGTCTAAATAAAGGTTGGATGAAAACAGCTAAATAGTAGCTGAAATACAGTAACAGAAAAAGCTGAAACTTGCATAAATAAGCTGAAAGGAGCATAAGCTAAAATTAGCAGAAATAATTCAAAAGCACAAAAATGCTGAAGTTAGCTGAAATATCATGAAAGGAGCACAAAACAGCTGAAATTGGCTGAAAAATATTTAAATTTGCACAAAGAAGCTGAAAGAAGCACCAGAACAAAACGTGAAAGGAGCAGTAAAAGGTTGTAAACAGATCTGAAGATATGAAGGATGAAAAATGAGCTCAATTCATTTTGGGAGGGAAAAAAGTGGCCGAAAAGGCTAAATGTTTAAAAACACTAAAGTTGCACCAGTACAAAAAGTCAAAACAGGATTGTCCTGAACGAGCTGAATGTTTTGATACACGATTTGTTGAAATAGCACAAAAATTGTGGAACAAGAAAGATGACAAAAAACACAGAAGAATGTATCTCAACAGTGTGAATGCTTCAAACATTCATACAATAAATTTGACTCACTGACTCAGAGCATCTAATGGGAACTTTACATGAACCCTCTCAGGAGCCAAGTATTTTGTAAACTCATGGTAAACAAAGGAATTTTTGACACGTGAAGCTCAAACTAAACTGATTGGCTGAATGTTAGAAGCTGAATCAGCTTCTTACAACATAGTCATGAATGTCGTAGCTTCTTTTATACATGGTTGTATTAAAAGATTTGCTTTGCTTAACCTCAATAGTTATGTTTTTATTGTGTGCATTTTGATTGTAAGCTCTTTTAAAAAGACCGGCATCACAAATTAGCCGACTATAAATGCTACATCGCTTTATATTTACTAGTTATCACTAAACAAATAAATGTTCAGTGCAATAAAACTACATGCTGTGCATATTTAGTTTAATGGAAATTAGAAGGCATTATGGTCAAAATTTCACCTTTAGTTCATTTTCATCAAGTTCTAAAACCATTGTGGCATCTTTCATTTATTTACTCCGTTCCTATTTACATCCATCAGTGAGCTCATCCAACATGAGAACAACAGGTCATTTGCAGCATTTAAAACAACTTTTAGAGCACTCGAGGCACAGTCACCCCAAAAAGACGACCTAAAAGTAACAAAACACTTGTAAAAGTTTCAGATGGAAGAGAGCTGCTACATCTGATCAGTTGAAATGACGATGAGGGAAGCCAGAGCGGAACGAACGTAGTTTTTGGTGTCCAGAAGCAACAAGAAGCCTGAAGGAAACCATCATCTTGTTTAACTCGCAGCAAATAGTCTGTGGTTAAAGACAAAGTTTAACTGTGATCCGTGGAAACACACAAATATGATGACGGAGGACCGGATGGAAAAAAGACTGGCTCTAGAGCAGCAGCATCTGTTGCTCTACGATGAGGTCAGTCAGTTTAGAGCAGAAGGCAGTGAAAGGTTGGGGAGGCTAACCGGTTAGTTCAGTCATTGTTGCAACAAAAACAGTTTTTTTTTCCCTCAGCTCCACAACTCCTCTCAACTCAAAATGCTCATAAAGCTGTTTATTATTCGACCTTCAAACCAACAATAACATAAAAAACATTTAAATGTAAAGACCTAATTGTTCTTTCATGATCAAATCAACTATTTATCGGGTACTTCATTGTCCAAAGTTCTGCATGCTCCATGAGTGAGTGCACCCTGAACAGCTGAAGATGCGCTCAGTGCTGGTGATGCTGGTGGATGAAGGATAAAACGTCATTTTTGGAAAGTTTCTCAGAGTCCATCCGGGTCTGAGAGTCGTGAACTATGACCCCGTCCACCCAGGCCCAGAAGAGTCGCTCGGAGTGGCAAACGCTGGAGGACAAAACAGAAAAAACTATTCAGGGGCAGCTCCTCATCCTACTTGCAGATACCGGAGCAGAAATCTGAATCGAGCGGTACGTACTGGAAAGGAGCAGCAGCGTTTGGTGGCATGTCGTACGTTGACTGCTGGGTTAGCTTGTTAAAGAAAAACTTCTTGTTGGAGTTTTTGCTGTAAGCCATCATCCACGGCTCTGAAGTGGGGACGGGGAAAAAAAAAAAAGAGAAAATCAGCAGTTGTTAAACAAACCCATTAATGTTGAAAAAAAAGGAAGCTCCATTTGCATGAATATTTCGAATAAGTCAGCCGTAATTAACATCGTGAAAATCCTCCAGACTCTATAAGACCTACAAGATAGTTGCCACACTCCCTCCAAGATGTTTAAAGTGTATATTACAGCACCAGTACAAACCATTGACAGTCTTAATGATGTAAAGACCAGTGGGAAGGAAATGTCGGTCATCTCTGCCGGTGTAGGACAGACGAGGAACGCCTCCAGAACTTTTTGTTACCTTCATCTCCAGTCTGGAAAAGAAAGAACACTAGTTGAGATGATCTTTTCCTATTAAAAAGAAGAAAAAAAAGCTTGACGTGTAAAAAAAAAAAAAAAAAAAAAAAAAAAAAAAGCTTATTTAGCAAAAACTATAAATATAAATGCCTCATTGTATCTAACGAAGAGCAGATTGTCGTACCTGACAAAGATTTTCTCCATTTCCTCTAACCTGTAAACTTCCTTCACTCTGAAAAAAGCAAAGTACTTATTTTATATTTTAATAACTCGTATACATTTATTTTAAAAACGTTGTCTTGATTGTGTTTGAAATTAAATTATTTAGACATTAATATTATCAGTACCGCTAATAGAGTTTGGCCCCCCCACTTTAGGTGACCTTCAACTCTTTCTCCTGAGCTGCTCGGTGTTTTCAGTTTGATAAAAACCCGTCCATAAATGACAAAGCAGCAGTCAGACTGGTTAAATTAATTCCAGTTTGTACCTGATGGGGTTCATGTCTGGTCTGCTGGGTTTAGCCACCGCCTTCACAAACTTCTCCACCATCTGGATGCTGGAAGATAAAAAAAAAGTGTAATTTCTTAAACTTAGGCAAGTAATAATGTCATTTTCACATTTCTAGATGATATTTTAGTGTTGCAGGTTTCTGTAAAAAAAAAGACACATTTAGAAAAGTATGACTTGAAAAGCCAAGACAAAAACTGAATTATTAGTAAAGTCGTTTTAAAGATAGCATAAATCACACAAAACAGCTTAACTATATTTCCCTTTTTAACAAAAGTGAAATAAGCTTTAAGAAAGAAAACATAACCCACATTAAATACAGTAAATAAAAACATCTCTAAACTTCACATTAGATATCACGAATATTTGGAGTTTTAAAACAAAAAGTCTGGGAACTAGAAGAAGAGGAGATTATTTCTCACCGCTGGTTGAAATGCCGATCTCTGACGTCAGTGCCGTTAAGTATCAGAGCATCCATGACATGAACAGCGTTAATTCTGCGCTGAGCTTTACCCTGAAAAACAAAAAGGTGTAACAATATACAAGAGACAATTTGAATTAATGATGATGAATGCAATCTAATTGTTCTTCTTTCCTCCCCACCTCGCCCTTCAGCTCTTGAACAATCTCCACACTGAGAAGCGTATCTCTTGGCAGCTCTAATTTGAAATTCTCTATTTTCGTCCAGCGCACGGGCATCTTCCCATCCCATGTGTAAATCTGAGACTTCTACACAACAAAACAGGGAAAAGGACAATCTTTGCATATCTGTGTTTATTGATAATGTTTACTTCTAGGAGGAAAACAACAGTCCAAGAGTTGCCGTCTCTTTATACGTACCCCCAGCGCAAGAAGAAAGATCTGCTCCCCGCCTCCCACAATGCACCTGTAGTCAAAGATCGTCCGCAGCTTGCTGAGCGTGCTGGAGTCGAGTGGCGTGAGCTTACTTTGGAACAAATCCACATCTGAATTCTGAGGAATAACATAGTAAATGGTAAATGGACCGTACTTGTATAGCACCTTTCCATCTTATCAAGGTACTCAAAGCTCTTTACACAACAATCTGTGCCCTCATTTACCCATTCATACATCACTCTACTAGATCTGCACAAAGAATAATCACATTTATTACGTTCATACACCGATGGGACACACATCAGAGGCAATGGAGGGTTCAGTGTCTTGCCCAGGGACAGTTGGGCATGTGACTGCCAGTGGAATCGACCCCCCAACTCTTGCATTAGAGGACGACTGCGCTAACCACTCAGCCACAGCCACAGTGTGTATAGCAATAAAAAAATTTCACATGTTCAATAACTTTACCTAACGGAAGCATATAATGTGCATGAATCTTCTTCATGCACGAAAGTTAGTCATGGAGTTCCTCAGGGTTCAGTGCTTGGACCAATACTCTTTACCTTATATACTGTATGCGTCCATTAGGTAAAGTTGTTAAACAGCATGGGATACATTTTCATTGTCACACTGATGATACAGTTATATCTGTTCATGAAACCCAGTAACAACAAAAACAGTTTTTAGAAATATTTATAAATAATTTATTTGTAATAACAAATAAAGGCCATATTAACTACCGGTAACGCTAAGCTCAAACAATAGTTGTGTATTTGTTTTGTTTTTGTTTGCCTTTCATGATTAACAAACTGAAAACACTAATTTGATGACTTTCACAGGACTTTTATTTTATTTTTTACTTCAAACATCTTTATCTGACCTTAATATATTCATAAAACTTTGATTTTGGGTCTGATGAAGAAGGAGCGACTCTGGCTTTGTCTGGTACCTGAAAATACCAATAAACAAACCCAAGTTATTGAAAATACTTGAAAGCATAAGTATAGACAGTTCAGTCTGTTAGCATGAGAAGAGTTGCTCCGCTCACCCCCCACAGCTTCAGACATTCCTTCCTGATGTCAGCTTGTCTTGGCTCTGAAAGCGTCCTAAAGATATTCCCACAATGCAACACAGTCAGTCTCAGACATAAATAGCCTCCTGTTATTCAAAACAAAACATCAGTAACATGTTTAACTGTGTTTACTCACGGTTCTACAACAAAAGCATGTATTTTAGCCAAGGCCTTGATCTGGACCGCACAGAGGCTGCGGACAGAAGGAAAAAAGTTTTTGTCAGCGACACCGTTTCATACTCCATCCTTAAAGACTTGAAGAAAACTGTCTTTTTACTTCTCATTGGAGTTGACCATAAATTGGTGAAAGTCAGTATCGTCCTTTATGATGCTCAGCGGAACCACTTCTGTAACATCT
Organism: Hypsolebias martinsi; assembly: GCA_031762355.1. NCBI lineage: Eukaryota > Metazoa > Chordata > Actinopteri > Cyprinodontiformes > Rivulidae > Hypsolebias > Hypsolebias martinsi. The sequence goes on from JARVGQ010000210.1 coordinate 19,759,088, forward strand.
GTGTCTTTGTTCCTGAGCTGGTTCAGTTTCAGGTTCACTCTGAACATGTACTGTCTGACTGCGTCAGAGCCCGGTTTCAGGCTTCGACACACGACGTACCTGTTGGTGGAAATGCGACAACAGATCAGCATCTTAGTGACAATAGACAAGCAATCATTGACAAAAAGATGGACAAAGTGACTCCATAACGTCCACTGTCCAATACTGAAGCAAAAATGTCAGGTTCTTTTGTGTTGCTGTGTATTATTCTTTGAAGCCACCACACATGGGACTGTACCATCGTTACAAGAAGTCCCACCTGCACACCCTCTGAACACGCTAACAGGGTGTCTCGCTGTAACTCACAGTGAAATGTGACACTGTTTTAAAGCCTCATTTAACTAACTGAAAATAAACTTAATAAAAATCTGCCCATAAAAAAAAAAAAAAAACGGCATCAAGATTAGAAATACAAGAATCTACAAGAGCCAACACCTAAAAATATAATCTGATGTGTATTTTATTCTTTAGTAGGAAAACGTCCTATCTGTTTTACAAGAAGGCTTAAAATTGTACTGTAGCCAGCCACTAGGGGGCACCTGCCCTTTGTAGCTTCAGCTTCTAGTTTCTGGTCCTGTCTCCATTATAATATATGAAGAAGTCTTTCTGGACTGAAGAACTGAACTATGGTAATCATCTAGTACACAGATTGTTTGCCTGAAAGAAAAAAAAACTGTATTACTGCCTAAATAAACAAGAAAATCAAAATGTTATGCATATTGTTCAGTTGAGATTTTATTTTTTAGTTATTTTGCTTATTCCTCAAATGCTGTATACAAGAAATGCATGCTCAATGAGATTAACCTGCCTAAATAAAGGTTGAATGAATGACAGAACTATTTCAGAGCGTTCTGTGGTTTAGCTAAGCCTGTCACGATAATAAATTTTGCTGGGCGATTGTCTCAGAAATTAGTGCGACAAACGATAATTTTGTTTGAAATTTTACAATAATTAGTAACTGTTAAATTTAAGAAGAAATGTTGGTTCATTTGTTTTGAGGGTAGTACCTTTTTTTGGCCACTAGATGGCAGCATAAGACTGTCTGAACCAATGGATGGATAGTGAGGGAGTGAGCATCTTGTCCCTTTAAGAAAAATGGGAGAGAGGCCCCTTGACGTGACATGGGCTGTCTCCTTCTTTTTTGGTTCTCAAAATGGCGGCTGCTCGGTGTGGTTTTAGCTCTTTAGCATAGCATTTTTCACACAAAGCTTTTAATAACAAAATCAGTAAACAAGTTCTCACTTTCTTTTTACAGAAAAAAAACAAAACTTTTTAGACAAAGGCACAGGTTTCAACGTGAATTTTGGAACTTCGACAAGACAGAGTTTTTTTCCCTGAGGTCGGCCTGTTAGCTTAGCTTCTCAGCTTAGCTGCTTTTAACAATCCAAAAACACGAGGTTGGAAGGTTAAAATGGATTTTAAAGAGAAAACAGAAAGGGAGGGGTCAGTGAAGAGCACCGTTGAGACTTTTGTCATCCAGTGTCTTCAGTAGAAAGAGAGATGCGAAGAAAGGATAAAGCTGATAAATGAAAATGAAGTCGATAATTTTCATTCATCATGTGATTAATTGATTTGTTTATCGCGACAGGCCCAGGTCTAGCATCCATAACGATGAGTTAAATTTGCATTAAATTAAGAGTACGTTGGAGTTTTTCATGTCTGGTTATTACACACTGTAACAGAGCCCACCTCTCTGAGTTGGCAGGTCGACTGGTGACGGGTTTGAATAGTGAAATCCTGTCGAAGCAGAGGTAGAGGAGGTAGACCAAGCCAACACTGAAGGGAGTGAAGAGATCAAATGTTTTACAGACAAAATGGCCACCTGGAAGAAAAGAGACAAAATAATCACTGCTATAAAAATGTGCACTGACGTCATAAAATAACAAGTACGCCCCATGACTCTTTGATCAACCAACATTTACCAACCTGGCCTAAGTGTAGAGAGAGCAGTGAGGAACTGACACAGCAGCAGTTGTTTAGAGAGAACCTCCTGCAGGTTCTCTTGACCCTCCACAGAGAAACCCTAACAAAGGCACAGGTTACACTAGAATTAGACTGATTAGTGTTTTCGGATCCTTAAAAAAAAAGAAAAGTCAAACTCTTCAAAAAATCTTACCCCATCTGCCATGAGGAAGTGCAGCCCTCTTCTTTCTGTATTTTCCATAACAAAGTTACGGAACGCAGTCACGTTTTCAGGCCGAGTAATGTCACCATCTCCATCCACTCCGCCCTCACCTGAGACACAAGGAGGTCATTCTTTAAATCACTTATTGCCTGAAACATAACCTGCATCTCCTTCTCTCCTTGCTGTGATGTGAAGGTTTAATTAACGCACCATAGTAAGGCTCGAACAGCTCGCTCGGAGCTGCGTAGAAATCTTCCAGTTTGAAATCACAGGGACCTTTCAGCGTCATGCCAAAGCCCTTGGCGTGCCAGCGCCTCTTCCACAGGATGTACTCCGAAAAGCCTCCGGGTCCTGCACAGACGTCACCGAAGTACAGAAGCTCACCTTCGCGGTCACTCGTCAGGGGTTTCTGCACGGTAAGGAAAGGTTTGACCTCATTATCTGTTAATAGGACTCGGCAAGTTTTCAATACAGCAGCTGCACACTCACCCCGTGAGAATCCTTTGGATTGGTAAACATGTGGTCGAAGCAGTGGTCGATGTTGGCCATTTTCATAGCTGCTCTAAATATACAAGGCAAAAAAAACAAGTAAATAGCTTTATAAAAGTCAAATATAATTAAAAAAAGTGTTGCTTAAATATAATCCACACTGATAACTAGTCCTGGCTGTGGTTTAGAGTTGAAACTCTGACCTGTTGAGGAAGATACCTCCTCTGATCGTCTCATACGGGTTGGAGCGTGTTCGTGCTCTCCTCATCTCCTCACCATCCAGATCATCAAATACTGTCTAAACACCATACAAAATATAATTAGATGAGCACATGGCAATACAATAGTCTCTCGTTTATCACGGGGGATCCGTACACTGAAGACCCACGTTAAGTGAAAAACCACGACGTAGGAATAGTAGTACAAGTAGTTAGTAGTAGTTTACTTAAGTAAACTACTACTAACTATTTGTACTACTATTCCTACTTCGTAGTTTTTCCACTGTTTTTCTTTACAAGTTGTATTTTTGTTGGATGTAAATATATATATATATATATATATATATATATATATATATATATATATACATATAATTACAAAGTGTCAAATTTAAATAAAAAAAAAATAAAAAATGTAAAGAAAAACAGTAGTATACCAGAAAACAGTCTCTACAGTATCTATAATAACAGTACATATTAAGATGTTTTAAACCCTTCCCACGCTTGCATTATACTAAACAATGTTTCTAAACTCTAAATGCTCTAAAAGAGCACAGCATGTCATAATTTCAGCTCCCTGCTTCCTCTGCTCTTTGCCACCAGCAAGCACTCTTGGCCACGCCCACTTCTCCACTCTGCACACTGAACAGCTGATCAGCTGCAGCAGGAAGTTTATCCTGCAGTGTGTTCTGCACAAATGTACAGCAAGTGCTAAATAATTAAAAATAATTTAATTTAAATAAAAAAAATCCATGCTGATAGTGTGGCTCCTCCATCAATCAGCCAATTGTGAGTCATGTCCAATCTTATTTTGAAAAACTGCGACAGAGCAAGTCCACAATAAACGAACTGCAAAGTAGCGAGGGACTACTGTATAAAATTTCATATTAAAACATACAAAAACAGGTTTGTACAAGCAGCTAGATTTCATTAATATTACACATATGAACTATTCATAATAATTTTTGCCCTTTTATTCCTTGATTTAATATAAGCTTATGTTGGAACAGGTGTTTTATTTTGTAACTCACTTTGCACTGCAGAAGTGTGTGCAGGAGATTCTCTGTGCAAAACTTGGTTTCATCTTCAATCTTATTTTTTCTCTGAACAAAGACAAAAGATTTAAATATGTATAATAATGACTTTGCAGACACATCCCCATACAAATGATTGTGCAGATGAAGTACTTGTGCAAGAGTCATCCAGTCCCTCAGCTCATCTGCGTCTGGGATCTCTGTAGTGCACTCTGGGAACCAATCTACTTTTTCTATTGCGCTGGGCTGTGAAGACAAAAACGATTCTATTTCAAACAAAGATTTCTAAAAGAAAACAAATCAGCTCTTAATTTTGCCAACCTCTGGTTCATCTCGCCAGTCAACGTTGAGTTCCCCCTGGAAACCCTGCAGTGTGAGACCCAGACCTCTTCTACCACGCTGGGTGGAGGCCTCCACAATCTCTTTACGCCCCTGACCAAACTTCCCCAGGCCCTCGCCTTCTCTGAAGCCCATCTTGGCCTGGAGGTGTAAGATATGACATACAAGAGAATTAAAAAAACACAGAAACAAACAAATGCTAGCCAGAAAAATAAAGCTTTTCACATAAACCATAGAAAAGAAAAATTAAAACATTATACAGACTTCTAAAAAGTTAAGATGAAACATGTCTTAGTCAGGTTTTAATTTATTTACCATAAGTTTCTGTGACACGCTGTTGTACGTGGAGAACTTTGAGGTCTGAGTGGAGTCATCGTTGTCTTTGGAATCTAAGGAGGATGAAGATATGGAGGGCATGGAGAACCCGGGTCTGTGGTCCTCCTGGTCACTGAGGGACTCATTTTGGCTGGAGTCTGGACAGAACAAATCCACAGAATCAAATGTAAAAATGATTTCATTCAAACAAGAGCCGAACAGTTCTCCAAATTTAAAATATTCAACAATGATAAACAAAAACAATCCAAAAGACCACAATCTTATTCTTCTCCATAAAAATAAATCTGATTTTGAAAAAGACTGTCAGAAAAAGCCAAAGCTCAACTTTATGAAAATTATTTTGTATTCCCTTGATTGATACAATGAAAAATGTAAAATGCAAACTTTTTTAAATCACAATCATGCCATCTATAAATTAATACTGTAAGGAATTCCATAAATGTCTTAGATATACGTAAAAAAAAAAAAAAAAAAAAAAAAAAACCAAAAAGGCCTTTTAAAATTAAAAAATA
>JARVGQ010000210.1:19825942-19836238 GCA_031762355.1 Hypsolebias martinsi
GCTACAAATAAAGTCCAGTTGTTTCTGTATTGAACCTTTTTTGATTTTATCATGTCCTGGATGACTGAGAATCTTCATCAGCATATGTCCAGTATTTCAAAAGCTATTTTGCCAAACGACGAATATACTGTAGTTGATTGCAAGTTGTTAAAGGTGTTAAATATTTTGTGCAATCTATTAGTGTGAAGAAAATGTATACTGTATCCAAATTTGAGTTTATCAATTGTAAAAATCACTGAGTATCCATTCATGTGTTTGCTAAGGTTGATTAGATGTGGTGGTCATCTTCACACTTCAAATCCAATGATAAGCTTTGAAAAACTTCATAAAATTTGTCAGTGGTTAATGAGATATATTTTGCTAATAACACCCCCACCCCCCACCCCACACACAAACACACACGCGTGCAAACACACACAGTTACATAATCACACACTTTTTATGGCAGCAGGTGAAAACAGTTGCATAATTATTTTACTAATTAACTGATTACCTTCGAATGCAGTTGTTTAAGTAATGTTGCTCATCCATCTTTTGTAAATGGTTAACAACCACTCTTACTCATACAAGACAAAACAAGGCAGCATGTTCTGTTGAGACAAGTGGTACAATGTGTTACTAAGTACAAGACCATGAAAACCACATTCACTTTAAAGTGAATAATTACTTTATTTGTTCACTCCAGAGTCAGCAGCAGAAAACTTAACACACTGAGCCCAATCAGGAAATGAGCAACGTTGAAGTAAGTGTATGGTAAAGTTGCCAGTAGGTTTAATTTTGTTCCTAATACAACTATATGTTGCAAAGGTGGGGCGATAATGTTTTTGCCCTTGTCACTGTGTATGTGTTTGCCTGTAATATTAGTAAAATATCTCATAAACCAGAGGATGATTTTAGTAAAAAGTTCAGAATGTAGTTACTAAACATTTATAACTACACTCTAAAAATAGTATTTGGGCTGTAGTTCATCTTAGGGACTTAATCTCACTTAATTATTTTGGTTTAGTGAAGCCAACTTACTTTAATGGGTTCAATTTACTTAAAAGTCACATTTTATCTGAAATGAACTTTTAACTTTGAGTCCAAGTGAAACAATTAAGTTTAATGCAGCTTTAGCACATCTGGCACAGGGCTTAATTTGTAAACTGATTGATGGGTGGGGGGGGGGGGTGCCATGTCCTGCATTTTTGGTGTATTTTAACAGGTTGTTATACATCAGCATTTACCTATACATGTATTTGTAAACAATAAAATTACTATTTTGGAGAAGAACAGCAGGTTGTGGTGAATGAGCAGCTCTGATTCTGTCAGGTGTGCTAAACCCCCCTCCGCCCTCCCCTCATTTCACAGTTCTGAGCTGACCTCTTCTTTGCTCTTGCTCCAGTCTCGTGGCACCGTTTGAAGCACCTGAAGGCTTCAGTTCTCTGTTGTTGTACAATCCATCCATCCATCCATCCATCCATCCATCCATCCATCCATCCATCCATCCATCCATCCACAGGTGCAGGGAGAAGCTTCTTCCTGCACCATGTCAGATCTCTGCTCTGCAATGGAGAGGTGGGCATGGCCGAGAGCGGAGACCATGATATGCTGTGCTCTTTTAGATCGTTTAGAAACATTGTTTAAAATATTGCAAGAGTGTGGGAAGGGTTTAAAACAAATCTATAAAAATACATGCACAGTTGCCGGAACACGCCCTGTCAGAGTTCCCAGCTCTTGTTCTGGCAGAGTCCAGCTCAAATTAAGCACTGCCCAGAACTGTTTCTATTGCTACGTTAACTAATCCATTCAATTTGATGAATAGGAGAATACTCAAACCACTAAAAGTTCACTCCGAGTTTTCCTGGTTACCTACAACAACTCACCACACTGCATGCAGTGTTTCCCTGAGGTCACTTGCCTTTTGGCAAGGCGCTCATCTCTTCTGGCTTTTTTTGCCAACGGTGCAGGGGGAGGAGGGAGAGACACCTTTTTGCACGGTGGGGATTCGTGAGAGAAGTGGAGTGTGCAGTGAAGTGTTTCCCCATTAAAGATGCTTCTAATGTAATGTAAACTAAACAGTCATTTTAAAGCAACAAATCTTAAAAAACATTTGCACAGAAGCAGTTTACTACTTTGTTGAGTCATTTATTGGTTCATATAAAGGTTTATCTTATGTGCAGTTCAAGGTCTTTTTTATTTTATTTTATGAGGTTTCCACTGTGTGACAAGTGTGGACAGTGTGGTAGTTTGGCATTCGGGACCTCTAATGACAGAGCAATGCTGTTGTGTGTACAGAAAGTAGTTTGGTATTGTTTTGAAATGATTAACATTTTCCATACAAAAAAAAAGGATTCAGTAAAAAAAAAAAAAAAAAAAAAAAAAGTTTAGCATTTGTACAACACTACTTATGAACATGAATTAAATACTCAACAATCACACATTTCTAAAGAGTTACATCCTGTTGTCCTGAAACTGCATATTTATTAAACATTTTGAAACATTTACAGCTACTATGACTAATATACATAGGTGATCAGCACCTAACAGCAACAGTTAAGCAAAACGGCATGTTTAAGTTTGATTCTATAAGAGACAACTTTTTAATAATTTTTATTATGTCTATATATTTCCACAACTACTGTTGTCAGATAAAGATTATGGTAATAAAAAAACACACATTTGAATCAGAATAAAATGAACTAAAATTACATTGGGTATACAGTATATATATGGTATGACATTAAAACATAGAACATTTTTCAGAAAGCTATTCAAACATTAGAACATGAAAATATTAATGTTTTCAATCTTTACACCATTTAACATTTGGCTGCAACAATGCCGTTTGTATTCATTCAGATAAAAATAAGATCAATTGGCTGTAAAGCTAGAGGTCTGTAGTGACAGTAGTTCTGACAATTCTGTGGAAACAAAACAAACTTGAACACAAAGGGAAAAACTAATCAGAAAAAAATAAAAGATATACATATAATTAAAAAAAAGTTTAATTTCTTGACAGTATACTCAGTAGTACTCATATTGTTACCATCAAACTCTGGAATCTTTCAGTGTTGATTACATGTGAACTCTTACAAACTCTTAAAGTCCTTCTTCTTAATATTTAACACTCAGCATTTGTCTCTCGTGTGTAGTTTCTCATGTGTGTTTTAGGAGCCATTGCAAATCATCGCTTTGTTTTCTATGTGGATTCTCATGTGTGAGTTTAAATGGGCCTGTTGTCTAAATCTTTGTCCACAAAGTTCACAGGCAAATGGTTTCTCTCCAGTGTGGATTCTCGTGTGTTTTTAAATGTGCTTTTCTGGTTAATCTTCTGCCACACTCATCATATCCGAATTGATTCAGTGTGTCAATGTTACTGCATGACTGTACTTGTACATTTTTTTACTACTTTTAGACCTTTCTTACGAACCAAACAACTTGAAGACTTATGTCTTGCATTACTATTCGTGTGTTTCTGAAGAGACAAGTTGTTGATAAACAGGTTACCACAATGAGAGCAGCTAAAAAGTTTGTTGATGGTTTTTGCATTTGACTTAGGAACAATGCTTTCCTTCAAGTTTTTCTCACCATCTTCAGTCATCAACCCAGAGTCTGATATATGTTTTAGCTGGGAATCAGGATTGTTCCCATCATCCTTCTCTACATCATACTCATTGTCATTGTCTTCAGTTTCTGGAGAGTTGGAACAGTCTTTATACGTATTCAGATATGAAGTCATAGAAGTTTCTGTTGCTTTTTCCTCCTCTTCATTGGATGCTGCTTCTCTCTGGTCAGCTGAGCTGCTGACTGGACTGCATCTGTCTTCCTCTTGGTGTTGATAAAAATGTGACAGGAACAGTTTAGCTTCATCATCATCATCACTGACTTCAGTCTTTGAAGAGTTCACATTACCTTCATAGGAATTCAGATCTTGGCTTCTTCTAGTTTCTGCTGCCCTACAGTCCTTTCTACCTGCAGCTGTTTCCACCTGGACAGCTGAGCTTCTGGTTGGGAGATCTCTGTCCTCCAGTTGGTGTTGATGAAGCTGTGAGGACAGAGGTTTCACTTCTCAGTTGTTTCCTTTTAAAAATTAAATTGAACACCTTGAATTCTAAAGGCACAGACCTCTTCCTCCTTGTTTAATCAGTTAGCAAGTTACAAATGTTATTATGCTAAACATCTTTGCTAGCAGAAAATGATAACTACAGTACACTGTATGAGACTTATAATATCAACAACAATAAAATACAAACCTTATATCTGCGGTGGATGGTTTGGGCTGAAATCAAGTCGATATAATAGTTTTATGTTGTTCAGTTTCTCCAGTGCAACAGTACTGGAGCAGAACCTGAAAACTATTGGACTTATTTTCAGTACTCTCCAGCTGATGCTGTTGCTAGGCAACCAATCTCCGAGTTCAGTTAGCTTTTTTGCTAACTGAAAATGCTAACTAAAAACACACAACTCACAGCTAACAAGTCCAATATGTACATTTTTTTAATGTCATGTGGAATTACAGATGTGCTAAAAGACATGCGCCAAATTTTACATGAATATTTGATCATTTGATTTAGTTTTAGGCATGTTTTGCATTTGCAAGAATGGCTCAAGAAGAATAAAGTTCTTGTTTTGGAGCGACCCAGTCAAAGTTCTGACCTTAATCCAATACAGATGTTGTGGAAGAACCTGAAGCGAGGAAGTGAGGATGAAAACTGTTCTGTACCGAGGAATGTGCTAAAATTCCTCCAAGCCGGTGAGAAGGACCGATCAACAGTCACTGGAAACATTTAGTTGCAGTTACTGCTGCACGGAAGGTCGCACCAGATACTGAAAGCAAAGGTTCACATACTTTTATCAATCACAAATATTTAATACTGGATAATTTTGCTCAATAAATAAACGACCAAGTATCATATTTTTGTCTCGTTTGTTTAACTGTGTTTTCTTTAGCTACTTATATGTATAATTCATTTATTTATTTTCCCAGTCAAAATAATCTAAATTTTATCAGTGGACAAGTAAATGTGACATGACTTGCCAAATTGTAAACAGTTAGTTGTTTGTAAAGATGGAAGGTATTTCCATAATTGTTGGGTAAAATTTACTTTCTAAGAAGTGCATAACAGATACTGGTATAGTTTGTAGTCACACAAAAGAGAACCGCAGTGGGTGGTAGTACCGTTAAAAAATTAATTCAACCAAGCCCTTCTATTGCTTTCATCCCCTCATATTAACCTTTAAGAGTCAAACAAAGAAACTTGGCAAAGAAACAAAGCGTTGGAGAGACAAAGCCAGTGTAGGTTGGAGGTAAGTAGAGATACAGTTTCACTGGGTCACTGGAGATAAGCCCATCACATTATTAAAGCAAAGTCTTCTCACACAATTTAGGGACATGTTGACAGTTTGGCTGGAGATATGAGCACTTCTTTTTATGTTATTTTAGCCCACTTGAACATAAATTGAACGACCGGTTTAAGTACTGTCATTTGACCACACAAGAAACAAACAAGAACAGGCCGTCCATCTCACAGCCTGACGTTTCTTAATAATAGTAACGGCATGTGTGTCTGTGCTTGTGATGGAATGCATACCTTTCACCTGGAGAAAAGTGAGGAGTGCACTCATCGGATTATGGACTTAAAAGACGGTCTACGTAGAAACTGTAATTTGAGCCTCTTTGATGGTGAAAGTCTAGCTAAGAAACAATTTATGGACATATTCCTCAAATGTTTCAGGCAAGGATCAAGGGAACAAAAGCTGTAAGCCTTTTTATCTTTATACAACCACAGATATTCATGTTTTATAGACGCTTTGATAAACAATAGACTCAAGATTTATTATTTAAAGCATTTAAAATATATGTTTTAATGATATTTAAAGAGCAACTAATAAAATAATGATTTCTGTTTTAGGTTGGTCAAAAATAAAAAATTTATTTGGGGTATGCAGTACTATTCTGTACAAGAAGTTCACATTTAAATATGTAAAAACTTTTTTACCAGATTTGTGTAGTTGAAAAATTGTGTTTTTAGAACAAGAATCTGCACCAAATTTATTTTAAAACTAATTTGTTAGAACTAATTATGAGCTGCACACTCTTTTCGCTGCATTCATATAATATATAATAAGAAAAAAAACTTTGCATCTTCTGCTCATTCATCGTGTAATGCCACATTCTGCAGGACTCATTTTGATTTGTTTGCATTTTACAAGCGTACAATCTTAATTCAGTATAAAAAAATGCATTTTGAAATTGCCACAGTTTGTTGAGATTGGACTCAGGAATGCAAACGCAAAGTGCTAAAGTAAACAAAAATAAATTTACTAAACCAAACCGAAAGACTGGCATGGCTGCAAAAACTACAAACTAGCAAAACTGGCGTAGACATAGAGGAGACCCAGAGGTTGCATGTTGCACAATGCCAGAATAAATGCGTTATGAAAGCTGAAGGACTTTATGGACATGGACTGATGAACACCTGGGCAAAATGACAACTGGGAACAGGTGAGTGTGGGAAGGGCAGGAGCTGAGGAGAAGAAGGAAGTGTAAACTGATGCAACGGGGGAAACTGGGAAAAATCGGAAACAGTAATTTAAAAGTAAGCACATGCAAATATAACTCAAAACACAAAAGATCCTGACAGAAATACATAAAACCCACAGTTAAGTTTAAAAAACTAATTTATTTTCAAGATGTAATACAACATTAAGATAACATACATGACATACCAAGATAACAGTAGTTTGTGTATAAAGTAGATACCTTTAATTTCTGTTCAGAGATCTTAGTTGAATTGGGCTCATAGAGAAAGTTTTGGCAGACAAAGTCAGTGTTTCTGGTCAAAACAAACACCTTTAAACTACTTGTAGCTTATTGCTGAGAAAGTGTAAAGCAATGGAAAGAAAACTCTCCTGTGAAACAATCAGTTCAGTTCTCTCAACCTTTTTCCCGTCTCTGCAGCATTTTTGCAGCTGTACAGCCATTTGATGATACGAGCATTGCGCTCAATGACCGACGTGCCTTGTTGTGTTTTTTTAAGCAACTCATCCTCGAGCAGCCCGTCGCTGTCACCGCTGCCCTTGGAGAAACCGTCGTCTGACGTGGAGATGCTGACGCTCCGAATGTTTATGGCGAGGTTGTCCGAGCGAGCCGAGAAGTTCTCCCTCCCCAGAGACTCGATCACCTCTCCGTCCAGGCCGCAGTACTTAAAGAATGCATCAAAGTCTGCAAAGTTCTTGGAGTACCTGGAGCTGATGTCAGAGTGGGATCGGCCGACCCTGTTGCCAGACCTTCTCTCAATTTCAGGAACTGCAAGGAAACCTCCAGTCGTCCCAGTTTGACTGCTTGTGTTGCTACATTCCTCTGACATGCCGTTTGACCTTTTGTCTGGGTCAAAAACATCCACACGGAGGCCACATTCCTTTGCTGTCGCCCCAGGTGTGGTAATTTTTTTTGACGGTCCTTCAGTCTTACATTCCTTGTCAGTGACTTCACATAATGGTGCACCTTTCTTTACAGAACTGAGCTGCAACTTATGAATCAAAAGATGTTTCTGGTCATTTCCTGATCCTTGGAGTAATTCACATTTTTGTCTGTAAAGTAGAAGTGAGTCTTGTCGTTTTCTGTAGCTGAGATGATTCCCTTTCCCTAGCGGGCAAGGTTGCGCAACACCTTTATGCCCAGATGAGCTACTTCCCAAGACGGGATTTGCACAACGGTTCGAGCTTCGGTTTGAAGACCCATTGCTGCTCGCAGAAGCTGAGCCAATACTGATAATCGGCTCCGGCGTTGAGTTGACCACTTGCTGGCTTTTGACGTAATTGAGTTTGCTGGCAGCGAGCCTTTCTACAGCACTCACGCGTCCTTTCGTCTCGTTCTCCCGTTCCATCTGCTTTCGAAGATATTCGGGACCCTTCACGAGGATTTTTGTCGCCTCGCGCCTCGTCTCCATCCTGCTTTCAGGAGATTTCAACACCAGTATTTCCAGTCGGCTTTTTAGTTTGCAGTCCTGAGTCAGAGCTGGAGGATTCCATACAAGCCCACTCTCTGCCTGAGCACGAATCCCAACAGGAGACTTCACCTTGTCTGTTCTAACACTTCACTTCACCCCACCCATCCTGCGCAAGGCTAGTTTTAACCAAACACAAGCCTGTTCAAAGTACACCTGATACCACCCCGAGTGGGAACAATGAGAGCTGAAACTACTGCAGACTGTTTCAGCCCCTTCTTAAGGAGGAAATGCAGTTTTTTTGTTTTTTTTTTACATGTAAACCTCACATTATCTTCTGGGAAAACCGGTTCTGGACACATCTTCCTTCTAATACCTTTTATTCGGGTATTTCCAAGAAAATGTGGCTCATTGTTATTGTAAGAAATAAATGTTGCACAATGGATAGTTACACATTCTTGGATCATCCATAGTGTGTCATGCTGGACCGTCAAGGACTTGTAGATTTTAGTGATAATCAATGGATACTTATCAGGATTATTTATTTTTATTTTTTCTTCTTTTAGCTGCTCTCTCCTTCAGGGGGCTACCACAGCAAACTAACTCGCACAAAGACATGGCAGTCAAGTTAATTGTATATGGCTTTGAGTCTCCTTGAATTGCAAAGTTACATATCTTACCAAGTTTTAGTTTTTTCTTTGTTAAGTAGTTTCTTATGGAGACTTGTGGCAGTTTCATTGAGTGCCACAGAGGAACAGGGCACGCATGAAGCAAGACACACAAAGTCGAAGTTATTGAAAGACTGGTGGCTTTTACTAGTTGTGACATTTAAGGTGTATTATTTGTCTCATAATAACACATTATCCTTTCCACATAGCTGATCGCCTAATCAGTTTCTGACTAATCAATAGAAAAAGTCTAGTGGTTCATGAGATATTTTAATAACAGATTGACAGATGCACATTGGGAAAAATATCATTCACCTTGGCCTTTCAGTGGCAGGTGGTAATAAATAGACTTGTTTGTGGTGATATGACACAATTTGACGCCATCTAGTGCAGTCTATAAGTATTTTATTCTGCTGAACTAAAGCAGAATTTATTATTTCCTCCAGTATTTCCTGATCTACACAATGATGATCAAGTCTAATGATAAGAAAACAAAATTTAAGTAAATGATATATGTGGAGACAAGCAAAAAGAGATTAAAAAAAGGACATACGTGAGTATTTTTATTGAATATCTTTAATTTTTTACAGCAGTGGGTTTCTTTTCAACATCTTTTGATGTAATGCATACAGGTTGTGAGTCATTTTTGCCATCCATCCATTCATCCATCCATCCATTTTCTTTATCCACTTTTCCATTTAGGGTTGCAGGGATATGGTGCCGGTCACCATCTGTCCCTGGACAAGTCACAAGTCCATCACAGGGTCACATAAAGACTTAGCGAGACACAACCATTAACATTCTCGCTTGTTTTCCCGTTCACTGTATCTTTCCACTCCCATTTTCTTTAGCATTTCCTTTCAGATGTGCCAGTCTTCCTTCCGACCACTCACCTCCAGGCACTTCCCTGTAATTAATCTTCTCACCCACCTTTTACAGCGGCTGACGCATGAGCCAACGGTGTGGGAGGAAAACATGCAGATAGGAGGAAGTTCAAACCATAGCAATCTGCTGTGATCAAACTTCATCTCTGTTAATGCAACTGAGTTGGGGAATATTGCCAAACTTATAGTGTTGCCGACCCAGATCCATTAATGGAATAATTGCTGAATTAGTTTAACTTGTTCATGTTCACTGCCAGTTTTCTGACCCTACCCCAGTCCTGTTTTCACTTGCTCCCTCATGGATTGGCTCCTGTCTGTCCAGTGGAGCACACCTTTACAGTAATTTTACAGTAGTTCATATCTTAGATCTTATTACTGTTTTTATTTTACATTTTATTGTTGGATGTAACTGGGACCCTGTGTATTTCGTTCCACCATATGTACCACATGTGGTGCGAACAACAATAAAGAATATCTGACTCTAGTGTCTACGTTGATTTGATTAAACTGCTGTGAAGTAAGTACAGGTATATTATTTATTTTTCTGCTTCCTGGTACATTGCATTGTTTATGTTTTGCACAATATTATGTATCATAATTCCTTATTTGACTCTGGGTCACTGTGAAACTGAACATTATGTCACATGTGGTCGTTCTGTAACAATCTACATAGGTTGTCCGATGTGTAAATGTTTTTTCTCTCAATACTATTTAAACAACTGATGTAACTTAGTAAGGTTCAAAATATCCTGATGCATGCTCAATAATCCAGGTAGAAAAATCTAAAAAAGCTAAGTCTGGTCCTCTGGACAT
>JARVGQ010000210.1:20036702-20051982 GCA_031762355.1 Hypsolebias martinsi
AATGATACATTCTCTCAGTTTAAACTTTTGATCTGTGATTTGTGTTCTATTCTGAATAAAATATTAGATGTTGGCACTTCCACATCATTGCATTCAGTTTTTATTCACAATTTGTTTAGTGTCCCAACTTTTTTGGAATCCGGTTTGAATGTGTTGATTTTCTAACACAAAACCCCACATCGTACTGTTCCACAAAAACTTAAGAAGGTAACAAGGAAAGATATTAGGGCATTTTATTGTTTACCTAATTGGTTGCCTTTACTAATTTGTGGCTTATTAAATCCCTTTCTTTGGTTTCTTGCCAAAGTTGTATCTTGTGCATTTTTTCTTTTTTCTTTTTTTTTTTTTTTTTTAGAAAATAATGTACTGCTGTTCAAATTTAGTTGTATTTTGATAGAAATTATATTTTGTCATTCAGTACTGACATTGCTTGGTTTTAATAAGAAGCAATGTTGTGAGAAGTTGGGGTGTGGAAAGTGCTGCAGCAATTTCTGATGAACTCAGAAGGAAATGCATGTCCCAAGTACTAATTACTGAAAAATAAAACAGACTTCATCAGTGCAACATCTGTTTAAATTTAAATAACATTGCTATTGTTGATTTGGGTAAAACTAACGTATATACTAGCACTTATTGTATAACTGTGCAAACTTGTAGAACTGCTTAAATCTTTTAAAAACGGTGGATGGAGCAGCATTCATTCAACCTTTATTTATACAGGTTTGTCTCGTTGAGCCTCGAGGACACATTTACAAGAGAGACCTGATTTTAACAAAGAATGATGACAACAGTAGACAACAATGACAACACTAGACAACCATAAAAGAAAGCATATAAATTGGGAAAAATAAATGAAAGAAAATGATATTAAATAAACAAAACAAAAACAGCTACAATGTAAAGCAATGTAAAAAACTAAAAACAGGAACATGGATGCATTGGTTTTTGCCAAGAAATTAGCAGATGTTTGAATCTACTTAGAAAGGTCAAGGTCTAGAGTTTCAGATGTTTTTGCAAGATATTCCAGAAAACAAGCGGCGTAAGAGAAGACCCTTTTGCCTAGTTCAGTCCACACTTAGGGGACACTGCATGTAATAATGCCCTGAGAGCGCACTCTGTAGCTGCGCTCATGTAGTGACATGTAGGAGGAGATGTATGAAGGCAACAGACCAAGAAGTGATTTATAGATGAAAATGTACCAGTGAGAGAGTCTGTGTGAAGTTAATGATGTCATGTTAACCAGTAAATACAGGGTGCAATGATGGGTATGGTAGTTACAGCCAGTTATGAATTTTGGTGCACCATGATAGACAGCATCCAACATCTGAAAGGTGCTTGTGGGGGCGTTATGCAAATAATGTCACCATAGTCAATGAAAGGAAGGAAAGTTACAGTTACAATGTGTTTCCTAGTATTCAGAGTTAGACAGGATCTGTTTCTGAAAAAGAAACCCAGTTTAACTTTTTAACAAATTTTCGACGTGAAGCTTAAAAGAGAGATGCAAATCGAACAAGATACCCAAGTATTTGTAGGACTCGACAAACTCAGTAGGAACACCATTTGAAGATAAAACCAAGGGAAGGACTGATGGGACTGACTTCCTGTTTGAAAACAACATTCCTTTGGTTTTGTTGACGTTTAGTACAAGTTTTGGAACAAATCTGACTGGATGATGTCAAAAACAGATTGCCTTAGCAACTGTTTTAGCTCAACGATAAACAACTGTATCATCAGCATAAAAATGTAAAGATACATCAGCGATGATTTGACCTACATTACCTATGTAGATTGTGGAGAGGGTGGTTTCTAAGACTGAGCCTTGTGGTACACTATCGTTAACAGTTAAATAACTGGAAGACGTAATATTATGTTGAACACATTGCCTCCGATCTGAAAGATAGTTAGTAAACCAACCAATGTTATGTTCTGCAAAACCAGTTTCTGAGAGCTTATGACACAAGATGTCATGGTCCACTGTGTCAAAAGCTTTAGACAGGTCTAGATCAAAAGACAGGTCTAACAAAATTGCAGCACACATGCATCATGATCACATTTTGTAGATACTGACAGTTCAATCAGATGACATGCATTACCAGTGTGCATTTTACTGCACATATTTGGCATTACAATATGCTTCTTTTGGGCGTTTACTTGTAGAACATCACACGTGAATAGCTAAGCTACAACTAGCTGCTGCTCCTACTATTTGTATTTACTATTTTCCATTTTATTCTCAGTAACACTTAAACTTGGGGGGCACATTAGCTTAGTGGTTAGCGTTGCTGCCTCCCAGCAAGAAGTTTTTGGGTTCAGTTGGACCTGGGATCTTTCTGTGTGGAGTTTGCATGTTCTCCTTGTATTTGTGTAGGTTTTCGCCATTTACTCCGGTTTCCTCCCACACTCTAAAAACACGCATAGGCTGCCTTCAGGCCCAGGCTTCCTTTGCAAAACATATTGGTGATCTCAGTGGGATTTGCCTGGTTAAATAAAGGTTAATAAATATATAAATGTACCTATTAGCACATTAATCCATGGCATTTGGAGACCTCTGTACAATACTTGATGTTAATTGCTCGTCAGCTTTCCACTGACAGCTACTACAAAAGATCTGAGCTATTCTTTTGAGGTACCTTGTGACAAATGTTGCACTAGCAACCAAGTACAATGCAGTGACAACCAATCAAAACATGCTGATTAATCTGTAGGTGATTGTGCTGCAAATTAACACTACCGGTATTAATAAAAAAATCTTAAATTTTACTCTTCATGGGACAAAGAAACAAACATGAAACATGTATAAACTTGGAAATAATATGCTTTTTTTTAACACATTTAGCGAAAAGAATTGGACATTGGGAGACAAACATTTCCTCTTCTTTTGACTTAGATTTTTATTTCTGTGATATTTATAAGAAATCTAGCCATTCCTCCACAGTTCTTAACGTCTAGGCATTAAAGGGTTTGTTAGGCAGAAGAATCTTGAACATGGTTTTTGGAGAGCTTTTGGAAAACACGAAAAGCTTTGGCAGGTCCTAAACAGAGTCATCGCAACCAGTAAAGCCAACAAAATCAAGCTTGGTAACTTTAGTTTCGTGTTAGGTTTGTTTATTCTTCCTTCAGTGAAGAACTTGGGTCACAGTTTGAAATCATGGTGCTATTCCAAATCTAAACTTAAATCCATCTTTTGTTGCTAGATGCAAATTTGCATGAAAGAAACATGCTCATGTGAATTTTAAAAATTTTATTACCTAAAATGACGACAATTGTAAGGAAATCAAGCTTTAAATATAGAACAGTGTGTTGTTTTTTGGTAACAGTGTGAATTATATCTAAAATTTCTCATATCAGTTTGATCAGTGGACATCAACTATATAGGTTACCAAATGGTATCCTGATGCATGCTCAAGAGAGAGGTTACCATATGGTGTGTGTGTGTGTGTGTGTGTGTGTGTAGTGAAGGTGTGAGAAGATTTCTCAATCTGCTATCTCTGTAGTCGTATCTGTTTTATGGCCTGGCTGGACTGTTCACCTCCCCCATTGACCCAGATTCCATCTTACAACAGGAACAACAAGCACATTAATCAGCACAGGTAGACTGTCACTGTGTCAACAGGATGGATCAAATGTACCTGAGAAGATGGTCTTCAAATAGCTTCGTTCATACATTTCCTTTTAGAAGTGAAAAACCCAAAGAGGTTTGTAAATTATTGAGTGGAGCTGCCATTCTGTTGTTACGGTTACAGGTGTTAAACGATGGGCTTCGTTATATCAGCAAGAATTAGGTGACTCCAGCTGCTCGCACTCTTACTCTGGGTCCTAATTACATGAAAATGGGTGTGATTCACTATACCGGTAATTTGTTTTCAATAATGAGGCTGTTTGTTGCCACAATCTTAACAACTTTCATGGCTCAGCTATTAAGCATTTTTATAAAATTATTTTGTTTTGATTACATCTTGACTTGTCAGGGTTTGGTGCTTCAAATGTCATGAGGCCAAGAAATATGTCAGGCATTACTATGTTGCTGTCAAAATGTGAGCGTTTAAAGCTAACCTCTTTGTTAAGCTCGTCTTTTCTTTTTTAGTCATGCACAAAAATATCAGTTTCACCACTCTACACAGTTTTATAGTGGAAAATGCTTGGGGCTTAGTTTGCGATACGTGTACTTGTATTCCTGGACCTTACTGCTGCTTTTGATACTGTAGACCACAGTATCCTTATATCAAGGTTGGAACACTGGGTTGGGATTATTGGTGCAGCATTAGAATAGTTCTGTTCTTACCTAAGTGACAGGAGTTTATGTGTTAAGGTTGGAAATAATGTATCTGCATCAGTGCCTCTTTCCTGTGGAGTTCCACAGGGCTCGATTCTTGGAACCGTTTTGTTTTCACTCTATCTGCTCCCTTTGGGGTTGATCCTGAGGAAACATGGTCTTATTTCATTGTTATGCTGATGATTGTCAGATTTATCTGCCCTTAAAACCTAACAGTTCTTGCTCCATTTGCCCTCTGTTAAAATTTCTTGATGACATCAAGGCATGGATGGCTTCATTTTTTTTATTTTTTTTTTAGTTTTGATGATCAGAAAACTGAAGTCATTGTGTTTAGCCCTAGCTCTTCTGCTGTCACTGATAAATTAATTCGTAAAGTGAATATGGCAAATTATTTTTGAGAAAAAATATAAAGACTTTACTCATGCTTCCAATACTACCTGGTTGAGTCTGACTGTATCTGCCAATAAAAAATGAGAAAATGTCATGGAAAAGATGAGCTGAGTTTGTAGAAGAATTTTCTAGAAGCTTTAAATCTGCTACTGCTGTCAAAAACTAAGATTGTGTTTTCACTAAATCTGGGGTTGGGTTGAGATGATCTCCAGAGAAATAAAAAAAATAAGAATTTTTTTTCTAGTTTTTATAATAAATAAAAACTGCTATAAATGGGTAATAGGAGTTTAAAAGTTGTTTGGGACTGAGTCATTAGTATTTGTGTAATTAAATTTTTAATAATGTTTCTAAGCTTCAACTAGGATTTTTTTTAAACTGCTAGCCTAGTTAGAAAACAAAAGTGCCAGAATAAAAAAAGTGTGTGCAAAAGTGAATCCTCAAAAATTTTAATCTATCTTGGTTTTCAGTTCACTTTGTAGAGAGCACATGTTAAAAGAAATCTTAGCAAGTAGATATCTAATTCTCAGAAAAATAATTTTAAAAACCTCTTCTTTTCTCTCCATCTGTTCTCTACTCCTGATTTATAATGAATTGTCACTCGGTTATCTGTCTTGTCAGGACCTTGAGCAATGAGTCAGTCATGAATTTATGGATTTCAGGCAGGACACTGAGCTCACGTGTCAGGCGCACACATCTCGTGTCGCTGCCTGCAGAAATGACTGGGTGCCAGCACAACATACAACTGCTGAAAATTTTAAACGTTAGATTAGAACTGCGTTTGTCATAAAATTACACATGCTCATTTAATATCCCACCACTGTAAGGACATCCACGTGTAAGTGAGTGTGAACAATACCCCTCATCTGTGTAAAATATACATTAATAAAGGTTTTTATACCAGAGTGTGTGTTCAGGTATAGTCTTGTTTAAAGAGGGACTGTGTGTGGAGTTTTTATTTATTTTTTTTCTATGGACACAGCTGCTGTTTTTTGGACTTGATTCTGAAACAACGTGATTTATTCTCCCCTCCAACATTAAGCTGCATGTATTATTGTAGAGTCAGAAAATAGTCAGAGATAAATAAAGTATCTAGCTTCTATTGAACGCTCCTGGATAGGCTGTTGTATAACAAGCTTCTCTGAGTTCTTAAAGGCCTTTTTAGTTTGAAATAAAGGGCATAAAGTTCACTTGTAGAATCGAATTGTTATGAGAAGACCATGACCATTTATGTAACCCAGAGATAATCTATCCAAATACCACTCAAGGTAGTCAAAATTAGGAGGCGCGGGCATCTTCAAACTAAATTATTTTGTAATCATGAAACATGAAATATGACACATAACTGTTAAATACCTAAATAAAATCTAGTTCAGTCACATTCAATAATTTATAATCGTAAAATGTCAATTTTGGGCGGCATGGTGGCGCAGTTTGTAGATCTGTTGTCTCTCAGTGAGAAGAATACTGGATTGACGCTCAACCAGGACCTTTCTGGGTGGAGTTTGCATGTTCTCTCTGTTCATGCATGGGTTTTCTCCAGGTACTTAGGTTTCCTCCCACAGACCAAAAACATGCATGTTAGGATAATTGATAACTCTAAATTGACCCTCGGTGAGTGTGAGAATGGTTGTTTGTCTCGTTTGTCTCTGTGTCCCTGTGATCGACTGGAGACCTGTCCAGGGTGTCCCCCGTCTCTCGCACACTGAATGTTGGACATGGTCACCAGTGATCCCCGCAACCCAGAAATGAAGAATCAGGTAAAGATAATGGATTGGTGGTTGGTTGGATGGATGTCATTTTTTTAATGGTTGTTTATTTAATGCGCTCTTTTAGCATCTTTAAAGTTTCTATTTTGTTCAATCCTCTGCCCTAATTCTCACATCTGGAATCTTCGCTTTGTCGCAATTCCCCATCCTGAACAAATGCGTTGGTGACGGTGGAGAGAAACAACTCATTTTAAACTGTGGACACCTCCAGCAGAACCAAGCTTAAGATGAGTGGCCATCTGCCTCCGATGGCTTAGCTTATAAGAGGATAAGAAAGAGATGCTGGCGTAGAATCGGTCCAAGTGTAGATTTCTATGGGAGGAAAAATACAGGTTAATAGCAGCCTCTACATGTACATACATGGGGAAAAAGTGGAAATAAAGATGGCAGTAGAGTGAGGAAATATTGCCAGTGTGTCCAAGCCTATGGCAACATAGCTAAAAGCGATATCAGGAAACCCAAGCCAACTATAGAATTTGTTAAAAAGAAAAGTCTTAAGTTTTGTCCTAAAAGTAGACAAGTTGACAGAAACTGGAAGTCTGTTCCTCAAGAGAGTAGTGTGATCACTGAAAGCCCTACCTCTCATTTAATGTTTAGAAACTCTAAGAACCACAAGTAAACCTGCAGTTTGAGAGTCAAGTGCTCTGTTTGGAGGGAAAAACATTAACAAGATTTTTAAGATGTAGCTTGATTTGTTGAGAAGTTATTTGGACATTTAGATAATGAAGTCTGCCTAGAAGTAATAATCATATGGACCACCTCTAGTAAATGGCCAGAGATGCTTTGTAAGAATCAAAAAAAAAAAAACAAAAACATTCAACCTTTATTTAAACAGGTTAGTCTCATTAAGCCTCTAGGACTCATTTACAAGAGAGACCTGATACATGATCCCAGTATGTGAGACATCAAAAGTGGGTAAAGACTTATGAAATGCACTGACAAAGCCAACAACACCAAGGCCATTATAAAGGTGTATACTGTAGAAATTAATTTCTACATAAAAGTTTCAGATGTTTTTATATAATAGATGTTAGAATCAGTTTTTATCGATTAAATTATTTTACCTTCATGTCATGTGGCGTGGTTGCTTTCTAACCAGATGAACGTTCAGTCATGTCACATGAGAAAATATCCTTCTGTTTTTCTTTGTATATGCTGTAATCACTCTGGCATAGTCTTGTGATAAATTATCCTTGGTAATAATTTATATCTCATTGTAATTATTCCTCATTAGGCCACATTAATCAAACCCCTTTTTGCTTTTAAGAACCTTGTTTTTATATGCTCTGCCAAATGGTCTGTCTTATCAGAGCACAGCCTCATTAAAGAGAGCCTTTGGCTGTTATTGTTTTCCCTATTATATATTAGTAACAGACATTTTTAAATGATTGCAATTATTTATATTTTTATTTCTGGTCTATAAAGTTAAGCACTATTGCTTATCTAGCAGCACTGCATTTTAGAAATGAGAAGACCATGGCATTGTTTTGCTGTTTAAATGGATATTACTTCCCTGTGTACCCCCTACTGGAAACTGTAGTCCATACTCTTGATGGAAACTGTTTTTATGAAGGGTAAAATGTTTAAAGTCGAGTCAACTTTATTTAAAAGCACATTCAAAACAGCAGATGTTACAAAAAGTGCTTAGCAGTAACATCATTGAGAGTAAATTAATGGAAGGGATAAAAATGATAGTACTGAAAAATTTATTAAACACATCAAAGGAAAAAAAAACATAAAAACACAGAACAAAAAAAATACTAAATCAACTTACACTGTGTGAAATGTCAGAGAAAACAGATGTGTTTTAGCAGAGAGTTAAAACATGAAGTGAAGTGGCCTGCCTGATCTTTGGGGGCAGATTGTTCCAAAATTTGGGTCCCATGACTGGAAAAAGTCGATCACCTCTGAGCTTCACTCTTGTTTTTGGAACAGCCAGAAGCAGCTGATCAGATGATCTCAGGGCCCGAGAGGGAATAGTTCCAGAAGCTCAGAGAGATGAGGCCATTTATGTACTTAAAGGTTAGCAGGATAATTTTATAATCAATTCTGGTACACACAGAGAGTCAGTGAAGGGAGGATAAAACTGGTACTGTAATATGCTCAAACATATGAGTTCCAGTTAAGAGCCAAGCAGCAGCATTTTGGACGAGATGGAGACTTTAAATGGAGACATGGCTGACCCCAACATAGAGTGCGTTACAGTAGTCAAGTCAGGTAGTAATAAAGGCATGGACTAGTTTTTCCAAGGTCATATCTGGACAACACTGGCTTAAGCTTAGCTATCTGCCTTAACTAGAAGAAGTTTTTCTGCAGAACAAAGTTGATTTGTTTATTAAAATTAAAGTCAGAGTCTAAAACCATCCCGAGATTTGTAACAGACTGCTTAAGATATGGCTGAAGAGAGCCCAAGTTTAAAGGATCAGAGGCAGTGGTAGAGCTAGGGCTAAACACAATGACTTGTGTCTTCAGATCATTAAAACTTAAATAAGTTGAAGCCATCCATGCTTTGATTTCATCAAGACATTTTAAGAGAGAGTTAATGGAGCAAGAACTAGTTGGTGTTAAGGGCAGATAAATCGGACAATCATCAGCATAACAATGAAATGAAAGACCATGTTTCCTCACGATCGGCCCTAGAGGGAGTAAATGGAGTGAAAACAGAAAGGGTCCAAGAATCGAGCCCTGTGGGACCCCACAGGTAAGAGGCACTGATGAAGATATATTATTGACAACCTTAACACTGAAACTCCAGACACTCAGGTACGAGCGGAACCAAACCTTTTGGAATCAAACCCAAAAGAACAATTTAGAAAATCTTTGAGTTTGATGTGTTAACTCAGCCTCTGTTATCAAGCTCTTACAACTAAATATCTCTGAAATATACATGACAAACAAATTTGTTCCATGCAGGCCTCATCTTGCAACTCATTTGAGCTTTAAAGGTCGGCTCTGATGCCTTGGCTTGGTACAGCAGCAGAACTTCATAGGGTTGGTAGAGTCCAACTTTTGGAAGGTCAAGACTGTTTATTTTGCTTAAGAGGTACCTTTTACATATTAGGGGAAATGCCACGACTCCTATTTGTGTCTGTGGACACGGTGTGCAGGAACCCCAGGAGGCCACTGGACACAAACATGAACAAACATAAAACTACCTCATCAAACACTAACACTCAAATTACTGTCAAATAGGCTTACATTACCCTCCAAGGCTGGTCTGAATTAACAAGTCTGTTGCAAAGCAGCTGAACCTGGTGAACTTGTCTGTTTGATTTTATTGGCTAAGTGAAGCATCCCAAAAGGGATATTTTTGAGTCCTTATTTTTGGAGCTTGTAATTAAATGTGGAAATAAACTGAGCTTATCTTGAATGTAATCTTCATTTTCCTTAATGCTCTTTAGGAAATCCAGACTCATCACATGATTAAAGAACCGTATGGACTTGATGCTGCTAAATGTCCTGCTGAAGAAGACCTGCTCATTTACGAAAGGTAATGGGTTCCTCAAATGAGGTTATTCAAAGAGTTATCTACTTTAGGTGAGATATGAGTTAATCATAACCTCTCAAAAGAACATCACTTCCAAAGGTTTGAACTATTTATTTAAAGAAAACGCTTTATTTAAGTTGTATGAAGAAAAACAGTTGCTTTCTTTTTCCTATCTTTCTCCTGAATCAAATGTGTTTATGTGTGACCTGCAGGTCTCCAGGTGCAGTTAGAGTACCACTTCTTTTGTCCCCTTTTTAAAATCGGTATAAATTGAAAAATGGAAGCGTCCTAGTCGTGGTTTTTTATTGTCTATGGTTGGAAAACATTGAAAGCCTTTGTCTTATATTTGTTGACAATAAAACCAGTCCCCAAGAGAGAAAAGTGAAGAATTTCTTTATTTTGTCTTCTCTCTGAACCCTCCCTGCAGCGTTAATGAAAAGACATTCACAGGGTCTAAAAATTAACACAACTTTCTGTTTTTTGGAAGCAAACAGAATGTTTCATATGATATGATGCTTTGAATGGAGCTTTACATAAATTAAAGCTTTTCACATACAGCTGCTGCTAATCAGGGAGGAGAAATGGTCTGATGTAGCTTTTGGATAGTCGGCGTGCAATATTTTTAGCAACATTTTCTATTAATACAACTGCATAAAAAGGAAAAAGTAAATAATTTTTGCAGCACAGTGGTTATTCCCCTTGAATAAAGGTCTCCAACACACATTATAAGAAGTACAGTACTTAACAAAGACCTGTGAGAACTGAATGTCATGGACTTTCCTTTATTGTTAACTGGGACATGTTGCACTTGGAATATTGTTACTTTTATCAATCTTTCCATAAAGGATTTGATTACCAACAATAAATTGTGACATTAATGTAACAATAGGGAAGATTTTTGTGATTAATTAAAAAAACACCTTGCATGTGGTTGTAATGAGATATTCAGACTAAAATAAAATAGTAATAATACAAACAATCTTGCATACCTTATTTTGCCAACATCATTGTTTTTTTGTTTGCAACTCATCTGATTCTGCTGGCAGACACAGTTGTGACTGCAGCAAGGGAATTACTGTACCTTCCAGATTGCAGTGAAGAATGACACTCATATCCTTCTGCCACAGTGGCACATAATAAGTATGAAATTGCATTCATTATTGAAGCTGGAAGTTGCAACAGCTTTAAAGATGTTAGCTAAGGTCAGAGCTTCTGTAATCAGCACATTAATAATGAAAACCAAAAGCAAGAACAGGAGGAGGCCCATCAGCTGTTGCTCAGGATTGTCATTGTGAGGGTAAAACATTACCAGAGGTTTAAAAAAGCTTAGCCTGGTCCTCTGGACATCCAAAAAAAAAAAAACAAGCATGCATGCATCAGGGTATTACCAGAGGTTGTGAGAGTCCATGAGTAATGATGATGATATCTGAACATTAAAGACCCCAAAAGGCTTATTTGGCAAAGAACACAGATGCTAAAGTGCGGAGAGTTTATTGGAGCCTTGGTGACAATTATTAACCACTTTGTACAAAGTAGCTTCTCTTATTTATTAGTTGCAATATTTTTGAGTGTTTGTATTATTTTCTTCTTTCTTTAGGTTTGCACGTCTTGGAGAGAACCAGCACAGAGTGGAGAAAACGGAACAGATAAACGTGGCAAACATCATTTGCTTGTAAGTAAAACATGTGAAACATTACGAGATATAATATCTCTCTCTTTTTATGCTAGTTGATGCAATTGACATGACGCAAACAGTAAGATCGCTCCGCCCACATGGAAGTGTAACCCAGGGTGAGCTAACCTCCGCCAAACAAACAAGTAAGCTCTAATGGTGGAGATAGTGACGCTCGAGGCCTTTCCGCCTTATCAGCCAACATTAAGGCCAAGACGGGGAGAAAAAAAATCAAATACTAATAACTAAATAATTACTGCAGTGGATATTTTCATGCCACAGAGCAACACAGGGCTGTCATTTACTGTGAAATTCAGTATGTACTAAGAGTGTAAACTTTACTTTATATAACCTAAATCAGTTTAGTTTTAACTGATCATAACAAAGACTAAACGTGTGCAACCAGAAGTTGCAACATATATCTACATATAAAACACACAAAACAAAGCACAACTAGCTTTAAACATTCACCTTTAATCATTAATCATACAATTTAATCATGACATAAAATGTAGGATTTACTTGCTGTTTCCTTCGTACAGATGAACATGCGGTACTTCCTGTTTATCACTGTTGCTTGCAGCTGCTCATGAGGTCGGCCGCAGGCCTTCATCCATCTTTTTAATTTTTCCAAACTCTGTTTAGGATTTGGAAATGGAATCAACTGTATTCCACCATCTAAATCAGGGGTGTCGAACCCTCTTACAAACGGGAGCCAAAATTTAAACCTTTTTCAAACTAAGGGCCAATTTCAGAAACTACATTAACTCAAATCAGATACCCAGCATATTTTTTTGGTTACAGGTTCCTCAACAAGAGTTTGACTGGTCTCATCTGATGTTCTCTGTTGTGCTTTCGATATCATAATCAAAGATTACTGAAAAAAAATCAAGAGATAGAAGTATTTTACATTTCACATATCATCTTGGTGGCCAGATAAGATGGCCACGAGGGCCACATTTGGCCTCCGGGCCTTGAGTTTGACATATATGCTCTAAATGCTCAGGTAGCTCATCTGAATTGCATTTTGCCCACTGACAATATTTAACCTTTTTTTTTTTTCAATAATATTTCACAAAATCCCTCTGATCACAAAGCATTCATAATGAAAAACTCTGACAATGTTGGAGTAAATGGGGATGCAGCTCCTGCAGGTTTCGCTTCGGGACACATTGCGATCGCTGATTGATCAGTTGTTGACGTGCCTGCTAAGTTGATTGACAGGTGGCATCACATCAGTTGTCCTCAGTTGTCCCTCATATTTTAATCAGTATGTGAGCTTGTAGATATGTGAGTCAATTAGACCAGAAAAGCTCTTTGTAAATGTAGTCATTTACATTTGTACAAAGAGCAAACTAAATTTCTAACTTCAACAACTTCAGTTTTATTCAGTTTTGTTTTAAAATGCCTGAAGTTCCTCCTTCAGCTGTTGGTCCATGGACTGGTGAGTAGTCTTGTAGCTTGTTTGGAATTTGCAAGGTTTTTGAAACACTATATCATAAACAAGAAAACGTGGGTAATATAAGCCAAGATTATACTCAAACCATGGTCTTTAGCAAGATATGAAGTCAACGAAGCTGAGATGTAGGTTATGTCGGTACTCCAAGATGAGCTACACTCTTTGCAGTTCTCCTCCTAAACAGTAGGTGGTGCTACTGAGAAATAAAACTTTTAAACAGCAGGAATGGCATCAGAAGAAAAGTTCTACTGGAAGAATATTTGTCAACACAAATGTAACTGCAAAATTTCTGCTTATCTACTTTTATAAATTTTTAAAGCTTACCTTATGTTTGCAGTGAATGTACCATTTTTTTTTTTTTGTCATACAGTTGCTTGTTGAAAATAACTTGATGTCTCGTTTTTTTTTTTTTTTCCCACTCTTCTTGTTTTAAATGTGCTGGGTTTAAAAGAAAGGTGAAAGTTCAAGTAGAGGATTTTTAACTAATTTCCTTTTTTAAAGTTAGGTAAATATACAACTTTGATAATGATTTGCTGTTAGGTAATTAAAAAATAGCAAAATTAAACCATGGACTTTCCATTTCAGAGGAACAGCAAATATGGAAGAATTAAATTAGTTATTTTCTGAGCTGATAAATTAGCATGCCTTTTTGTCTGGAGATCTAAATCGCTCACTGAATTAGACATTTTGAAATATGTGGTATTCCAAAAAAACACGTGCATCCAAACTCAGTACTCCTCTCTCACATGAACGGTCAAGCACTGTTGTCATTTAGTACTGAAGTACCACTAACATTTTTTATGTTTTCTACAAGTCTCGTTCGGAGAAAAGCAATGCCAAATCATTTTCTGACAGGCCACTAGCAGTGTGCTGTGTCACTTCTCTTTTATTTCACTCATGTTTGTTCCCTCTTGGTTCAGCTTGTGTTCTGTAGTCATGGTACAATTGGATATAGATGTATTCACAACCACACATATACTGGAGCCATAAATAACATTTATTCTTTTGCATTTCAAATGCAGACACACTGTCATAGAATTACAAAAATAAGGTACATTTTGTTTCATTTCCAAGATTTCTATATCCTTACCATCCTTGTATACCGGTAATCTTATATGATGTAGATGAGGCATCTGGAGTTGAAGATTTAGATCTAACTTATTGGTGTAGTTCAAGCAATTCCCTTGATTTTTGTTCTGAATTTGTCAGGAAAAAAATTAGAACTTGAGATTTATAGAAATGATAGAAATTGTTTAAATTAGTGTAATGAGGAAGTACTGTGTCTGAATCATGTACAACTAATAAATACTGGTGGAGAAAAAGACTACTTTTGTCATAACTTCACAAAACTGCTGCATGCAGCCATTTTTTTAATAAGCAAACACAAAAGTCAAGTTCAACTTAAACCCCACAGCATTTGTATTTTTACATTACTTGAATTTGGGGCCTCCTTTTGAACAATAATTATTTAGTATTTTTCTACAGTTTTAGTGCATGGTGTGTGGAAGCAGTGTTACTATTTTAAACAAGCTCTACATTGAGTATCAATAACAGTGGAATGCTCCCGCTTCTTTATTGCAAGTTCAAGTTCAAGTCAACTTTATTGTCGATCCTTCACATCTGGTGCATGTGGTGGAACGAAATTGTGTACGCAGGATCCCAATTACACCAAGAAATAGCAAATATAAAGTATAAATAGAAATAATAAATAAGGATCTAAGCTTTACACTAAGATATATGAGAAACGCCAGACTGTACGCTAAATGCCAACGCAGCAATATTAATACACACTGAAAGAGAAAAGGACAAATTTCTATACTAGTGTTCATCACCTCAGTACAATACAATACCAACAACCCAAGTTTCAGATTTCAAGTTTCTTCTGCCAGAGCAATGCAAAAACAGGTAGTTTTGTTTGTTGTGTTTATTTTAGGTTTACTTTACCTAATGAATGAATGCAAATGAAAATGTGATAATTTACTCTGAATATAATAATAATATAAATGAACAATATAATACATGTAGTGTATTTATAATAATTATGGTAATACTTTACCATAAGGTAAACAAAATTTGCTTAACTACTAGGGAACGCCTCAGTAGGCCTGTCACGATAACAAATTTAGCTGGGCGATTAATTGTCTCAGAAGTTATTACGATAAACGATAATATTGTTTGAAATTTCACAATAATTACAAGTAGTAATTATTGTAAAATGTAAGAAGAAATATTG
>JARVGQ010000210.1:20064854-20085350 GCA_031762355.1 Hypsolebias martinsi
TTCCAAGTTTTTGTCACTGGATATTGCACCCAATAAATGTTGTTTTGGAAATTCTAACCATTTACTTTTACTTAATACTCTTACTTTAAGTACATTTTATAAGAGACATTTACTTTTGATACTTAAGTACATTAAATGTCTGATACTTTAAGACTTTTTCTTAAGTAATAATTTTAAAGGGGACTTTTTCCCCTGCCTCTTGCACAGTAGTGGCTGATTATGAGTGCCAGTGACCCCCGTGACCCTGAAAAGAAGAAGTAGATAAAGATAATGGATGAATGGATGCATGGTCTTACTGAAATTATTGTTGTCATAAAGTTTAGAATTATAACATGTTCCCACCAAAACCCTCATATGTTGAATTTTCCCGTGTAAATTGCTGTTATGGCCACAAATAAATCAAAACGACAAACTTGGCAGTCGTGTTATTATTTTTTTGTTTGTTTGTTTTTCCATTTAGAATAGATTTGAACTTGGAATAATTGCTATGACTATTGCGATTGCCCCCATTTCTGATAACAAAGGAGGGGGGGTCTTCTTTGACCAAAAATCACACAAATTAGAAGAATTTGTACTCACTAGAAATCATTCTTGACTTTAGGCTGCAAGCTCAAAGTTGTCAAGAACCAAAATGTTCATAAGAGTCCAACATGCAAAACATTTTATTATGTTCATGCTAATTCAGCATTTAGACAGTTTGCTTGTTTATACTGTAGTTTTTTTTCTCCATATGTTTTATGCAGTCGAACGACTTACTTAAACTTGGTGTTATTTATATATAGTATATAAAAACATTCAGCTAAATAAGGGTGCGTGTGCCAAGATGTTCGGTCTTTGTAATTTTAATTTTGTTATTTACCTATGTTTACAAAAAAATCCGAACAAATAGCTATATTGTCATTCATTCAGCCTTTATTTATACAGTTAGGCCCATTGAGCCACGGGAACTCATTTACAAGAGAGTCCTGATTTTAACAAAGAGTGATGACAACCGTGGACAATCATAAAAGATGCTTAAAAAATTTTTTTTTTTTTAAACAAATGAAATAAAATGGTAATTAAATGGATAATTAAAAGGAAAAGTAGCAACAAAAAAAAACTAGAATGTAAAATTGATTGAATTCTCTTTGTTCCTTCAAAAACCTTGTTCTCGTGAATCAACTTTAGCAAACAATCAGTTTTTATGCTCCTTTTAGCACATATCCTGTCTAATTTTAGCTTTTAGCTGCAGTTTTGGCATCTTTAACTTTTGGCAGCTAGCTACAGTTGCCTTTTAGCTAGTTGTGCTAATTTTAGCAGATTTGGTTAATTTTAGTATCAGTTCTGCTTCAACAATTTGATTAATTCGTTCAACAAATTTTAGCAAAGTTGACTTTCATGCTACACTTTTTGTTAAAATTGGGGCGGCTGTGGCTGAGTGGTTAGAGCAGTCGTTCTTCAGTGCAAGAGTTGGGGGTTCAAATTCACATGCTGAAGTGTCCCTGGGCAAGACGCTGAACCCCCTCATTGCCTCTGATGTGTGTCCCATCGGTGTATGAATGTGATAAACCACAGATTAGTCTCTTTAGAATGATTTGTTCCATTAGCTTTGTATAGATCTAGTAGAGTGCTGTATGAATGGGTAAATGTGTTGTAAAGCACTTTGAGTGTTTTCATGAAACAGAAAGGCACCATATAAGTACAGTCCATTTACCATTTAAAATTCAGTTTCTCAATTTTAATATAATTTCTTATCAACCACCTGTGTTTCGAACCGGATCTTAATGCAGAAATCTTCGTTTCATTTTAATGAGAGCATTTAGCAGGATGATTATAATAAACAGAGGTCGAGATGACATCTACAGTGAAGCGGTTACAAACAGTGGGTCACACACATTTATCTCATTATGGGACTCCACTTGAGACAGATTCACTCATTCTGTGTGACTGTGTGTGTGTGTGTGTGTGTGAGTGTGTGTGTGTAAAGTGTGTATCACTGGATGAATGCTGCGTGTTTTCTTGGAACAACTGGGCCACATTTGCGATAAATTGATGTCTTTATTTGGCCTTCAAGGAAATGCTTGTTTTTAACATTCTCCTCTACAGTTTCTCCCACTTGTCTCATTTTGACTCAGAAACGGTTCAGTCATTTAAAACGGGACTCATTCGTCTGCTTATAGTTTTATGATTTATTTATATTTGTTTTCTTTTCATAAAGACCAGATTGGGTTCAGTGTGAGGTCAGTGTTTAGTTGAGCGGTGACTCACTCCACCGCCTGCCTGGTGTTTGTGTAAAAGTGTACGGACAGGTGTTCGCCGTCGTGCAGCGCCGCTGTTTGTGTTCGAGGATGGTTGACAGTTGGGGTGTGCTTCCCAAATGGGGGATGTTTTGGAGGAAATAGAGGGGGCTTTCATGTGAATTCTGTTTTTTTCCTCCTTTCTTTGTACCTAATAGCAGGTGTCACGTTACACTGAAACCTCTCAGTGCACATGGCTGAATAAATGCATCCGGCTACTGAAATTTTTGAGCAGCTCGTTACAGGTAGTCCACAAAAATAGAACAAAAGTTGAATATTTTGTGTTTGACTCAAGTTTTAGTGATGGTTTGATCATTTTTACTTTTAAGGAACGCTATTAAAACGATGAGAGATTTATTTTAAAGTCTTTGTTGCTGGTAGATGTCTTGGTGGTTTTTGGTTTGAGTTTCTGAGCCCTTTGTGTGACCGTCCAGCTCATGAATGAACACCGTCCCTTCTCCAGCATCGTGTCCACTGACAAATGGTGACCAAACAACTGTTGCCTGGAAACCAGAGCTGGTTACTGTTTTGCTTTGCTGCTTTCAATTTCCAAATGTCTCATCTGCTGTCACCTTGTATTTAACTGAAACACGTCTAGATACTGGAGCATATTAAAGTTGAGTAACTTTTGAATACGTTTGTGCATCATTTTCACCCGCAATAAATATTGCACATTCTATAAATTGATAAAGGAAGAGAGTTAGGGCGACATTCAAAGTCTTCACGAGACAAAAATATAGAATCTCCAATTGAGTTAAGGGTTATCTGGTCCAAGATCAATTGGTAATATATAGAAAAATTCTGATTTGTATTTACATAAACTCCTTTATTTTCCTTCTCAACAACACAAGGATTTCTTTAAGCTTTAAACACCAGGTAAATTGTTTTTTTTTAAGCTTCATCCAAGATGGAAGCGGTGGATCAGACTGTTTGGAGCATCTTCTGATTCTTTAACAGCCTCATTTACAGTCAGATCTTTTTTTTTTTTTTTTAAATCTCAGGGTCATCTGCAGGGATTGCACAGACTTCAACATTCGGTTTAGACCACTCCACTAGAGGATGACACAGGAGTGGATTTTCACTCCTGTCCTAGTCCCACAGAAAATATCCGGTCCTGTCCCACTCCTGCTCCTATCCTGCTCCCAGTCAGAATCATTCCCACTCCAGTACCGCTCCTGTTTTTTTTTTCTCTTCCATTTAATTTTTAGGAAATACATTGAATTTGAGTTGATCTTCTACTCATTCCTTTTTAAACGACTTTGTGTTCTGCAGTTTTATTTCAAAATCTATGACAACAGGAACATCTGTGGTGAAATAGACAGGCATTTGTAGCTTTAATCCAAGCAAAAACCTTCACTAAAGGTCACAAAACAAATAATACATGGCCTGTAGTCCCTGTGAAAAAGGTTTGTAAGCTCAATAATCCAGGTAGATACCAAATAAAAAAATAAAAATGGTTTTATCATGTCATCTGGACCAGTTTCTTAATATGAAAATGTGAAATGTGTGGTTCCTATAGTTTTTCTTTTCGTCCTTTCCCATCCCAATCCTGTGAGCTATAATAAAGTTGACTCCTGTCCTGCCAGAATCCTGCGGGAATCCCGTGACCTGCAGGACTCCTGAAAAACATGTCATCATCTACACTCCACGTCCGATCTGTGGAGAAACTCCGGCCCAATGATCCATCTCTTGCCTTTAAATAATTCACCAGCTCTCATTCCTCCAGATGCTTCACATGCCGGGTTTTCTTTGGAGCAAACGTCTCCACTGATAACAAAAATTCTGTTTGTCACACAAGTATGGAAATATCTGGCTTCATTGTTGATATATTTTAATATTGTACTATCAGTCCCAAAAATTGGACCTTTCTGGTTTTAATTGCAACTCTTTTTGTAACATCCACTGGAACTGCAAGAACTGCAGCCGGGGAATCGTGACAAGTTTAAGAGAAGCAACTCTGGCTTTTCCCATGAGGAAGCTAATGTGAAGCATTATTATTTTCCAGCCCAATAAGACACCGTTCCACACCCATCATGCCTTGCATCAGAGAAATTAAGGTACTATGCTTTATCAGGTTTCCCATTATCATTAGGTTTTATGCAACGATCCACTTTGAACTCTGGAATCTTCTGCAGCTCTTCCAACCAGTTGCTGAGAGAGTGCAAATGGAAAAACGTCATCTCATCCAAAATGTCTCCTTCAAAGCTCTTGTAGCAACAATTTAGCTGGCATACTGGCCAAAATTCCCAAAGAATCATACAATGAACTGACCACTGACAGAATCCCTCTTCTAGTTTGTGAGTGGTTCGGTGCCGAGGTTCTGAACTTAATGTCTCAGTGTCACTGCACCACTGTAGTCAAAGTTCATGCTCGATAATCCAGGTAAAACAATCCAACAGTTAAACCAGACCCTCTGGACGGTTTCTATTATTTGTTGTTGTTGAACCATTTCATCTTTCATCCAAAGGACTTCTTCAGTTGATGATTTTTGACTGTACCAGTCAGTCCAGGTGGAAATTGTTGTGCATTATCATCTGCCATTCTCCTCAAAGCATATTTTGCACAGCTTGGTGGTGAAATAGCTCCAAACAAATGCACTTTCATTCTGTACTTCAGTGCAGGTGGTAGGAAGCAAAGAAAGCTGACATGCTTTTTTTGGGACATAAGGACCCCGATGAGCAAGTCGGTGAGATCAGGTCCCCGAAGAAGGTGGCCATTCAGTGATGTTCCTTTATATGTTGCTCCACAGTCAAACACAAAGTTGAACTTGCCTTTTCTGGGATGATAAATTTCATGATGTGTGATGCACCACACCTTTTCATCACGTTGTTTTAAATCCTTTGCAGGCACAATGTCAGCATATCTATCTGTCTTTTGCAAACCTTTGTTTGACGCTCTGGAGCACAGTGGTCATTTGGCAAGTCGGGTTTGTCCTTTTTAAAAGGTAAATCAACATAATAATTTTCTATCAGTTTTGTTGGACTACAGACAACGATGTGAAGATCCTCGAGACATGTCAACCTGCACCTCTGCTGCTCTTTCATTCAAATCATGATTATACTGATTAACCAGCATGTCCTTAAGCTGTTAAACAGAGATCCTATTGGCTCTTGCAACAGCACAGATGTTGCTGTTGTTGCATCCAGTACGCTGTGGTCCATTGATGAAACAGACAATGTGAGTTCTGACAGCGTATGGTCCATCATTCACACTGTTTATCAGCTCTGTTAGCTCTAATACATTTGTGGCATCAGTCCCACTAAGCAGTTCCACATCTGCATTAATGTCATGAAGCTTAACGTCTTTCAGATGATGCCGCTGATCAGCGTCCTCCTGGCCTGGAACCTTCTCAGTTTTCAAAGGCACAGTCTTCTGAGTTAAAACATCTGGTAATTTGATGAATCTGTTAACTCCGACACCAGACACTTCCAAGTCAAATAATATGCGGGTATTAACAATCTTCTTCTGGCCCATTGTTCTCAGTAGTATAAAATGTAAACAGTCACTCCAGTTGTCTGTTGTAGCCACCGCTGCATTTTCAACAGCATTCATAAATGACTCACTTTAAATAGGGTCTCCATCAAACACAGATTTGTATGTTTCTTGATGGAAGAGCAGGAAAAGAAAAAAGGTTTTGCTTAATATGCAGCTCTCTCCTTTTATTCTTGAGCGTCAATTAAATGTATTTTCTTCAACGCAGTGATGCGCTCCATCAGCGCCGCCTCGTTAGCTTCGACTTTAACGAACGTGAAGGGAACCTGTGATTGTTGTGATGATGACTCTGAGTGCGTGATTCTGGATGTATTTTTTTTAGAGCGTGTACTCTTTGATCATCTGGGTTATCTTTTATCATCAAGTTTGCACATACATAGTTGTATTGCAGCCAGCCTAAAGGGGGTGCTGGCCCCGTTTCAGGTTTAAATGTTTTGCTAGCCATCAGCCAAGCTAGCTAAACCTTGAGTTGGCAACGTACATTACATAAAATAAAACTTTGTTTTGTCCAGTTATGAACAATGCAAATAAATAAGTGTAGTATGTGAATTAAATTAAGATAATTTACTTTAATAAATGTAGTACTAACACCATCAATTTGCAGTAAGCTAGCACCAAATTAGCATCTGATTGGCGCTAATGCTAATGCTAATGTCATGCTAATCTTTATTGGGAGGGTAAAATTTAACTATTACCTTTTTTTTAATTGAGTAAATTCCATCTATCCATACCCGCTTCTTCCTTTTCAGGCTGAGTACTGAGATTAAACTACAGAAAATGCATTGCAGTGTGAATGCTTATGGCTGAAGAACTTGCTGAAAAACAGCTGAAATTAGCAACAACAAAAAAACATGCTGAAATGTAGCTGAAAATTTAAAACAAGCAGAAATCAGAAAGAACAAAAAGTTTAAATGAGTGCAACAAATGTGGAATTAGCTGAAAAAGCTCATATTAGCATAAAAACATCTAAAATAGTGGCTGAAATAACTGAAATCAGCAGAAATAAGCTGAAAGGAACACACAGTAAGTTGAAATTAGCAGAAATAATTTAATTAGGCTGCAGTAGCAGAAATTACCATGAAAACTTGAATTTGTCTGAAAACAGCTGAAATTAGCTAAACTATACTAAAAAAAGAAAGCTAGCTGAAAACAAACTAAAATTAGCATAAGAATGCAGAAAGATCATGTTTGCTCAGTTAGAGTGAAAGATGCAGAAATGAACACAAAAAAATGAAAATGACTAGATAAAAGCTGAAATTAGCATAAACCCAGTAGAAAAGTAGCTAAAAAGTGCAGAAAGAAGCTGAAATTACCAGAAGGAAGTGGAGAGAGCACATTTTTGCTGAATTTGGCTGAACATTTGAAAAGAGTGCAACAAAAATGGAATTAGCTGAGAAGGCTAAATTAGCACAAAAAACAGCTCAATAGCTGAAATAGCAGAAAAAGCTGAAACTTGCTGAAAGGAGCATAACAAGCTGAAATTAGCAGAAAGAAGGTAGAAGAAGCACAAACATGTTGTGGTTAGCAGAAAGGATCTGAAAGGAGCCCAAACCAGCTAAAATAAGTAGTTGAAAAAAGTTTAAATTTGTAGAAGGAAGCTGAAAGAAGCTGAACCAGAACAGAATGTGAAAAGAGCAGTAAAATGTTGTTAACAGATCTAAGTATATGAAGGATTTAAAATTAGCTTAATTCGTTTTCTATGGGGGGAAAAAAGTGGCAGAAAAGGCTAAATATTTCCTAAAAGTAGCAGGATTGTCCTAAAAGAGCTGAACGTCTTGATACATGGTGAAATAGCACAAAAAATGTGGAAAGAGAAAGATGCTGAAAAACGTACGGAAGAGAAACGGATCACAACAGTGTGAATGCTTCACAAACAGACTCACAATAGTGTGCTCTCTCTCCTTGTCCTGCCATGACTACTGGTGGGGTTTAAAGCTGGTTGCGTGTCTCAGTCGCTCTCTACTCCTCCTCCTCTTACTCCTCCTGCTCGCATTCGCCTTTCTGAGCTGAACACCAGCTGATGCTTCACAGCTCCCGTCCTGCGTGCGAGACCCATGCAGGACCGAACCGAGATCTTCAGCTGAGCAGGACCGGAGGAGAACCCGCCTTCTCCTTCCCTCTCATCGATGCTCTCATTTTACCTCCGACCACCGGACTCCTTTAAAGGAAAATTCATCTTGGACCTTTTTGTCACGGAGGTAATTATTCAGGACGTTTTAAATGAAACCATTAGATACAAGCACCAAGAAATATTTACTATTTAAAGATTTAGAAATGACAGAAACAGGCTGTTTACTCGTTTTAAAAGTTAATGAACAGCATCTGTGCTTCTTTTTAGTGTTTGTGAGTGCTTCACGTGAAAAAAAAGAAGAAGCAACATTTAAATAGAAATCAAGACGTGGTTTCTTTCAGGACCATGGACAGCTCCTTAATGTGCCGCGTTTCTACAAAATCCTGTTTTTCTAATTATTATTATTATTATTTTCTTTTCTTTTTCTTTTTTTTAGTAAATCAGTGGCTTTACGTTATTCTTATTCTTTGTCATCTTAAAACCAACTACC
Organism: Hypsolebias martinsi; assembly: GCA_031762355.1. Lineage (NCBI taxonomy): Eukaryota > Metazoa > Chordata > Actinopteri > Cyprinodontiformes > Rivulidae > Hypsolebias > Hypsolebias martinsi. The sequence continues at coordinate 20,073,184 of JARVGQ010000210.1, forward strand.
CAAAGAAGAGAGTGAACATTTCACAGGTGTTAGCTTCCACTTTACTCTAATGGGATAAGTAAAGATCTGTTATTGATTTCCACTCCAACCAAAAGTTTTGTTAGTTTAAAACATGGCTAAATGTTTTAATTTTTTCAATATTTAAATTATGCTTTCTTCATGTGGGATAGAAACTATTTATTGGAAGCTGCTCAGTCCAGATAAAGACCACTCATGGAGATAATTAAACCACAGAGCTAGTTTTATGGTGAACTTTAAGCATAAAATCTTTTTTTGACTTTAAATGAAAAAGAGCAGATGGTCTACAAAATATTCTGTTGACTTCCTAAATCCTTCCTATACTGAATAATTTATGATTAACTGGTTAATGGAAAACATCTGCTTGTTCTAAAATATTTTATTCTGTTGGTGTACATTTAACGATCAGTTTATAATTCTGTAATTTTTGTCATGAAACATGTACAACAAACGACAGGATGAAGGTTCGCAGCGTGATTTTGTTTTGAACCTCCTTTCTTTCTCTCTTTGCTCAGGACGGAGAGGAGCGATGAACGAGTCTTTCGTGGTGAACGAGTCGTTTGTGGTGAACGACTCGTCTGTGACTCCCCCGAGCGGAGAGCCTCTCCCGTGGATGGAGGCGGAGTTGTCTGGCCACAACGGCAGCTTGGAATTCTCCACCGCCCCACTCGATTTTCCCATCAACCCGTGGGACATTATGCTGTGCATGTCCGGCACCGTCATCGCCTGTGAAAATGCCATAGTGGTAGCCATCATCTTCTACACGCCCACTTTAAGGGCCCCCATGTTCGTGCTGATAGGGAGCCTGGCTACAGCAGACCTGCTGGCCGGCATGGGATTAATCCTGAACTTTGTGTTTCAGTACGTCATCTCCTCTGAGACCATCAGCCTCATCACAGTGGGCTTTCTAGTGACGTCTTTCACTGCATCCATCAGCAGTCTTTTGGCCATCACTGTGGACCGTTACTTCTCCCTCTACAACGCCCTGACGTACTTCTCAGAGAAGACGCTGCAGTACGTGCACCTCATGCTGATTGGGACTTGGGGGGTGTCTCTGTTGCTGGGCTTGCTGCCGGTGCTTGGCTGGAACTGCCTGCACGAGCCGGCTTCCTGCAGCATCGTCCGCCCTTTGACCCGGACCAATGTCATGCTCTTGGCCACCTCCTTCTTCACCATCTTCCTGCTCATGCTGACCCTCTACTTTAAGATCTGCAAGATTGTGTGCCACCACGCCCACCAGATTGCCCTCCAACAGCACTTCTTCGCCACGTCTCATTACGTCGCCACCAAAAAAGGCGTGTCCACTTTAGCCATCATCTTGGGGACTTTTGGCGCCAGCTGGCTCCCTTTTGCCATCTACTGTCTGGTTGGCGAAAAGGAGTATCCGTCGGTGTACACGTACGCTACGCTGCTTCCGGCGACTTACAACTCCATGATCAACCCCATCATCTACGCCTACAGAAACACGGAGATCCAGCGCTCCATCTACATGCTTCTCTGTGGCTGCTTTCAGACAAAAGCATACCGCTCCAGGTCGCCGAGTGAGGTCTAAAGCAGAGCTCTTCATACGTGTGGGTGTGTTTACGTGTGTGTGTGTGAAAAGACTGAGCAAAAACACAAACACTGGCGATCTGCTTAGAGTCGACAGCGAATGCGACACAGGTGTGACCGGGGCATGCGTACTGTAACTGCACTTTAATACGTCTCAACACGACTTTTGGACGAGCGTTCAGAGACGCTGTGAACAAGAAATCTGTTTGTTTGTTGTTTTTAAGAAAACAAACTGTGAATGTATTTAAAGGATTCAAAAAGGAAATGAAAACTTAAAATCTTGCACTTTATGAAGTGATTTTTATACAGACCAAAGCAGTATTGTTCAACCATATGTGCTTAAAACGTTTGAAATGCTGTGTAGACTGTGCCATGTATTTTCCCCATATTTTGCATTGTATTGTCTTTGATGTCCTTTTTATATAAGATAAATAAAGGCATAAAATCATCATGTGTCTACTGGTTTTTCTAAAAGGGTGCTTTTCAACGTGTTTTTCTTTTCATTCTCTACTACCTTACCTCTTGTAAGCCTCCCTTTCACAAACGTGAAGGTGGTATGAAGAAACTAATAGCACATCGAGACGGCAAGCACCTCACTCTTGAAAATGGCTTCAATTTACACCCACCCATATCATTCTTGCATCGCATTTAGTCTATGCCATGGGTCAAACATGTAAAGATGCCACAAACATGAAAGCATCTACAGTGTGGTCAAGTTTACTTATTAACCCCCTTGGTGCCCTTTGAAGAAGAGTTAAAAAAAAAACACGTACAAATGAAATCGAAACTGCCTGACACTGCTTTATGCTGAATGATGGGCTCTGATCCACGCTGCAAGGTGCAGCGTGTAAGAACGATTTTTACAAACTTGCCTTGATACTCTTCATCTTATCAACATCTCCAGTTATGACTCAGGATTAAAGTAGCTGCTGACACGTGAGCGTGCAAGTGACAAAGCGCATGATAATAGGCCCAGTCTCCCAGCATCCCCTGTTTTTGTACAAAGACTGAGCCACAAATGCAGCCAATTGTCTGTCAGGCTGTTCAAACAGGTAGCAGTTTGCATCAGAGAGCCTCAGAGGAGCGGAGGATGCTTCTGCAAACTATTAGACCTGAAGGCATGCTTTAATTTTTCAACTGATTCTTTGTAACCCTTTCACATTTGAGAATGATTTTTAATGACAACCATAGTAAACGCTGGGGGTGACAGTAATGTTCAGTCTTCAATGTGGCAAATTCCATAAATACAAATAAACACCTCAAGGTTCTTATGAACCCCTTTGGTGCCGGTCTAAAGTAAACAAAATTACTAATCTGATACAAGCTGATACTTGATGTGAGCAGATGTTAAACCACAGTCCCAATTCCATAAATATTGGAACATACATTACATCCAATAGCACATCGCACAAGCCCATATTTTACTCACCATAGTAAACACTTCAAATGTTTAATTCTCTGAAAAAATAGATAATTTTGAATCTGATGGCAGTGACACATGTCAAAACAAAATGCTGTTAAAGGAAGTGGTACTGAGAGGAAACAGCTGTTGGAGCATTTCACAGGTTGAGTAATAACAGATCAGGAAGAGGACTGGATATAAAAAGAGCATTTTAGAGATGCTCTAAGAAGTGAAGATGGGCAGAGGTTCACCAGTTTGCAACAAAATACTTCTAAAAATAGTGGAATCATTTTAGAATTATGTTCTACAATGGATAATCAGGAAGACATTGAATTTCCTATCATCTACATGATGTATGTATGTACAGTGATGAATCATTTTGCTATCATCACCAAATCTTAAATGAGGGAAAAAGAGGCTCCGTGTATGCATTCCCATCTACCTACCAGCTGTGTTCAAGTGCCTGACCACTGAGATCCTGTAACTGGCAGGAAACAAGGCTCATGACAGCAGAAGGACCGTATTGTCCCCCAACACCTGCAGCTGGATGACCGCAGCCATGAGGAGCTCAGCAGGCTGCTGGACCATCGCTCTGGGAGGAGTTCTGCCCGGCATTCAGGCTGTCCTACAGGAGAACCGAGAGGCCAGCCGAGTGTGGGTGGGCGGATCGGACGGAATCATTTTCTTCAAATCCACAGTGGGACAGATCTTTACAAGAGATCCTTCCTGCCCACAGCCATCACAACTCTTTAATGAAATGAGGCTAATGAGTTACAACAACATTTAATTTCCCTTTGGGATTTCTAAAGTATTTCTGAATTGAATTGAATCTGCTAGTTAAAGCTCTATCATGCAAAAAAATAATAATAATAATAATAAAAAGAGAGGCCATAGATGAATACCATCCAGAAATGTCACTGTCTTCTCTGGACCAAAGCTCCTGTGAAATGGACTGAGGCAAAGTGGAAAACTGTTCTGTGGACAGGTGAATCAATATTTTAAACTCTTTTTAGAAACCATGCTCTCCATACCATCCAGCCTGTTATCAGCACATAGTTCTGATCCAGGCTTCTCTGATGATATGGGGGTGCATTAGTGCTTACGACGAGGGCAGCATAAATAAATGTAAAGGCACTATCAATAATAACATCTTTTTTTTTCTAAGAAAGGCTTGCATATTTCAGCAGGACAATGCTAAACCCACACTGTATCCACTACAACAAAAAAGGTTAAAGCATGTCATTTGGATCAGTTTCTTTAATCCAGGTGCTGAAGTGGACTTTTTGAGCACCAGACCGCTCATCCTTTAGAACAACTTGGAGCATCATGAAACAAAACAAATCTTTCAAAGAAGACCCGGTCCTATTGAAGAGCTCAGATAAAAACGTCCCCTTTAAAAACTCCATCAATTCCCTTCAGTTGCTGTGTCCCTGAATGGTTTTTGTTACATACCAACTTTCTTGTTTTTCCTTTAAATTCTGTTACTGTTTACAATTTGTTCAGTTTTGTCGAGACACATTCTGAATCATTGCCATTTTCTGCTGGTATTCACAGCTAGATTGTGTCCTTCAAGTCCGATTTTTTTTTTAATTGCTTCAAAATTATATTGTTTTTTTCCCCCTCCTCATTAAATTTTGTATTTGATGGACAGCATCCTCCCACTTCTACTGCAGCAGCAGCAGCTCTCAAACAACACAGAGGTGACTGCACGTGCTCCTTCTACAAGCTGTCGCTGTAACCGTGTCCAAAGCTGCCTTCAGTCAACTCACGGCTCAGCACAAAGTGGGATAAAGGTGACGGTGTTGAAGGCCACTAATGGACCGCACAACGAGGGGCTGTCCACTCTGACAGCAGGAGGTGTTTGTTTAACCTGTTTTTTTCTCCTCCTCCAACTCAACAGATGTTGCTTTGGCTCATCCACCAAATCAAGCAAAAAGAAAAAAAAATATATATATATTAGAGTTTTGAAGATGAATAGTGTGCTACACGTGCTGTTCAGAGTCTGAATGCATGATGTTTTACACAGAGAGACACTTTAAAGTGACTGTCATGTTAAAACGTTGTATTCCAGGTGCTGAGTCTAAAACTTTACAGAAAAAACACAAAAATCCACTGTTTATTGTTGTTGTTGTTGTGTGCATGTTGAAAATGTTCCTAAATCATACAGGAAACAGGACAAAAACATGTATTTCTCATGTTAATGTTAACGTTTTTCCAGATGAAAATGTTTTTTTCCACTTGTGAAGTTCAAACTTTTTTTTTTGTTTGTTTTTTTTTTTTGGTTCCAAATCCCCACAGGATACATGTGCACTGCATGTTCTTCAGCATGTTAAACGAACATGTCACAAGTAAAAACGTGTGATTTCTGCATGTGAAGTTCATGCACTTTTCTGCAAAGGCAGTTTTTGTTTTGTCTTTAAATGTGATCATACATTTTCTGTTGTTCAGAAACATCCCCCTTTACTGTTCATCCATGCATCTCATATCTTCACTGCTCGAGGGTTACAGGGTGTCCTCCAGTCTTTGGGTGACAGGCAGGGTTTGGTACCCTCAACAGGTTGCCAAACCACAGCCCACAACAACACTGTTACATACTTTTATTCAGCTGCCAGAGAAACATAAGGAAATGTTCCAGTACAAAACCACCACATGAGTAAAATGACTGAAACTCTGATTCCAGTCATATTAATAAAATAATGGATTCAGCTTATATGAAATAACTCAGACTGAGGTCATGTTATCACAATCATTGTGACTCTTTTTTAATGAGTGTCACATGATCCAGAACTTCAGGAGAAATAAACAAAAACACTATTTTCCAAACATTTACAATCTCATTTGGATCAAGTGTCCTAACTAGTAGGGGTGCGAGCAAGACTTGAATAACTTGGGTCAAAAGAAAATGATTTAACTAAAGGAAAACAAAAACAGCCAACGAGGCAGCTAAACTCTACTCACAAAACCTAGAGTAAACTCTGGAGACGTGGATGACAAGTAGGTGAACAGACTGCACTTAATGCTCTATTGACAGGAGAAGCAAACATTTAAACAGAGACACACATAAACAGAAATAAACAGCTGGTGAGGAGACAAGACTACAGGGGAACACTGAAACGAAAATAGTAAACACAAGAATCTCTAAACCAAATGAAACAACACAAAAAGCTCAAATAAACACATTTTCACGTTATGTAGGTTTTGAATATTTAGTTTTTAATTTGCAGATAGGGCGATCTACAACAGGTAAGATATTTATTGTTCAAAATCTTTCCACTTTAACAGACGTGAAGCATCACTTTCAAATTATTAACCAAAAGAAACATATCCTTGATTGCACTTATATATCAAAATACACTGAAATTCAATCAATTTACAGAGTAGCTCCAAAACTATAGATAAATACATCATCAATAGATTAATGATAAATGATTGATTCAATATTGCATCGACGACTTAAACACTTGAGACTGTTGTGGATAAAATCATAGCTGATGTTTGCTCTCGTGTGACGGAAGAATAGTTGCTAAAATTTCAAACATTTCACCTTCCTGTGGCAATTTACCTGAAAGTTGGAATTTCTTATGGAGCTTGAAAATTACATTTGACACAACAGCTTCCCCTTAGACCTGCGTAGATGAAACTGTAGACAAGGACTATTCAACAAAACTGCTTAGGGGGGGCCACAGTTTCTGAAAGCCAGCAGCTCAGGGGCCGAACATCCAGCAATTAAAGCAATTGTGAAAATAAAACAATTTTTACAATGTTTATTTTATTGCATTGAATCATAAATGCAATAAACAGAACCCAAACCCTTCCCACGCTCTGGCAATATTCAACAATGTTTTTAAACTTTAAACGCATAGAATGTCATGATTTCAGCTCCCTGCCTTGGCTGCACTCAGTCACCTTCAAGCGCTCTTGGCCACGCCCACTTCTCCGCTCTGCACGGTGAACAGCTGATCAGCTGCAGCAGGAAGTTTGTCCTGCAGTGTGGGCTGCACAAATGTGCAGCAGGTGCTAAATAATTTAAAAATAATTTATTTTAAATAAAAATTCCATGCTGATCGTGCGGCTCATCCATTAATCAGCCAATTGTGTGCCATGCCCACTCTTATTTTGAAAAACCGCGATAGAGCAAATCCACGATAAACGAACCAAGGCATAGAGAAGGACTACTGCATTTAAAATCTGTCTGAGCTGCTGACACATTGAACAAAAATATATTTAAACCTCTACGGCTGCAACCCATGCTGTGTTTGCAAAGTCCAAAAAGTTGATGAGAAACAGCAATTGAATCTATTTGATGAGGATAAAATTACACTTTTTGTGAACTCATGTTTCACACTGAAGTATTAAAATCAATCATCAAAGCTTTATAGATTTTGCATCTTAAACTGTAGTGTTTAATAATTTAGATTTATCCACTGTTAAAAAAAACAACTAAAAAGAAGTAAATGTAGGTTTGTGCTTAATCTTTTGAGCTCAGGGGTGCAGCTTTACAAAGCAAATCGTTTGGAAATTTGCGAATTTTTAAAAAAAATATTGAGCAACATTCTCCTCGTGACTGATGAGCGTTGTTCACTGGTCATGTAATAAGTCAATAAGTCATGAAATCAAGTGAATTTGAACCTGCAGAGCGTGATGTAATCGGTCACGTTGAGCCAACTGGGAACACGTAACTAATTACGCAACACACCCATCGACCTGGAAATATTCGTCTTCTGAGGTGATAAACAATTAAAGGAGATTTAAAAAGAAAGGAAGGAGGGGGAGGAAAAAAAAAAACGATCCTGAAGAGAAAAAAGTGAGCAAACCGCAAACTATCGTCAACGAAACACGGTCGCCATGGCAACACTTCCTGTCAGGGATACAAACATTGGCAGCCCGCTCTGGTTTCTGAGCTCAGGTAATACCTGCGCTGAGCGACGGGATGATTAACTCTTTCATGGAGGGGTTCCTGATCGCGTCTGTTGACTTTTTAATTTTTTATCTATCTTCCTTTTCTTTACTTATTCGAAGACCAGATTGTATCACAAGGAAGCTAAAGCACTGAATACTACTCATGCCATCATTCAGTGAAAATAAAAGTCGTCAAGTATAAAATTCCATACATTCGTTATAATCTCAAACACACAAACGCACATCTATGAACAGGTATTTACACGGGCAGGACACAGGGCACTGTTTCCACCTCTTGTTGAACGTTCAAACCTGAAAATGGTAAAAGATGAAAAGAACAGTCAGGTTCATGGTTTATAAAGTAGTAAAAAAAAAAGATTTTCCAAGATTATTTGGGAGTCTCAAGTCCAGCCGACACAACACTTGGTGCGATGGTGTGTTAATGCATCATCGTTTTATGAACTAGATTCTTAAATCAGTTCATCTCAGTAATTCTGAGATTAGATTAGACACCAAAATCATCTATCTGTGGGTCATTTTTAAAAATAAAATGGTATCCATCCCTCGATGCCTGCTAGCGCTCAACTCGTGGTGGTGCCAGGTAAACGGCAGAGTGCACGGTGGATGTGGGGTTGTGTGTGCGAACGACTGGGCTTGTATGAACAAGAGGATCCGAGTTAGTTCTGGTGGCGCTTCATGTGCAGGGCCAGGTGGTCCGAGCGCGAGAAGCAGCGGCTGCAGGCGACACACTTGAAGGGTTTGGCGCCGGTGTGCTTCCGGTAGTGTCTGGTGAGCTCGTCGGATCGGGCGAAACGCCAGTCGCAGTTCTCCCACGTGCAATGGTACGGTTTCTCTCCTGAAAGACAGAAGAGCGCAGAGTCGTCAGCAAACTGTAGAACGTTTGGTTAGGATTAGATCTGTCGCGATAAACAATAAATCAATTAATCGCACGATAAATGAAAATTAACCTCATTTTCATTTATCGGCTTTATAGTTTCTTCATGTCTCTTTCTACTGAAGACACAGGACGACAAAGAGCTCAACTCTGGTGCTCTTCACGACCCCTCTCTTTCGCTTTAAAATCGGTTTTAACTGTCTAGAATGGTGTCTTCAGCTGCCATCCAATTGTCAAAAAAAGGTAATACACACAAAAAATAAACCAACATTTATTCTTAAGTTTGACAATAATTACTCATTATTGTCTCAAATTTCAAACAATATTATTGTTTATCGCAATAATTTCTGAGATCGCCCAGCAAAAATTCATTATCGTGACAAGCCTATTAGGATCATGGCTTTAGCTGATCTTTTTTTATTTTCAGTTTTTCAATTTAATTCTACATTTTTTTTTTTTTTTTTTTTTAAGAAATGATGTGTAATGTTAAGGCCATCGAGAAAGGGTTTTTAAAATTAACTTCCTGCTTAAACAGTAGTATCGAAACAACAAATATTGTATCTATGAGAAACACAGCTGTAAAGCTGCCTTTGCTTACAAAAAGCTGAATAAACTCAGTGAAAAGTGCAGATTCAGAAGCTCTACTGGGTAAACAGAGTCATGGAAAAAGTTGTTACATGTTTTTAAGAAAAGACAATAAAAAAGCGACTGACGATTTTAGAAAGCATCCTTTTCAGCAACCTAATACAAAGACTTAAAGCAATATCTGTCTAACTGTTGCAACAGCTTATTGTACATGAAATGTGACCAGTCCCACTGGTTTGACGATAATACGGCAGAAATAGGTAAGACGGCATGATGACAAAAGAAGCCGTGACATGAATTCAAAGAGGTGCGGAAAAACAAGCCGAGTAAATCTAAGCCGACAGTTAACCAGCTCCACCCAAACGTCGACATTTCTCTGCTGTGATACAACGCGCTGTTGCCAAATACTGAGCTAATCATCAACAAAGAAAAAAAGGCGCTGATGGCGACAGGAAAAATGTCGTCTTTCATAACCGAGATGGAAATAAATGGCATCAATGAGAGGTAGGAAGACAAAAGCAACTTAAAAAGGAGATAAAGAATACGGCACTGTCACATTCTTCAAACTGCCGTTTGGTACGTTCCTGAGCTGAAAATGAACGAGCACTAAGAAAACATTAAGCCTGCTTTGTTGTAAGGATTACTTATCTGTGTTTAATACCTTGTCTACGTTTTCTGCCAACCAATGTCAACAGAGTGGGTCTCAGTTTTGCGGTTAGGTCATTAAGGGTTCATTACCAGCGTGGACCCTGTTATTGCTGATTAGATAGCCTCACTATCGGCCGCCAATCACTCGGTGACAAGCTTTAACGCAGCGATGAGGTTCAAAGAGCAAAAGTGGGAGTTTATTAGGCAACAACAAACCCTAAATAGTGCTATCATGAGGACAGTTTAATCAAAAACTGCTCATTCTAGCAGAATATTTTAAGGGTGTAATGGTGCACTGAAGGTGCAAGTTAAAGGCCGTGGTGCGGTATGGGTTTGGCACACAGAAAATAAAAAGAATCAAATGCCATTTGTGGTGTTTTCCCCACTTATTTAAATAGATAATCCTCCCAGATGCAGAGACAGTGTTGCTCATGGAGAGGCTCACAGGAATCATCATGTGGAGCGAGGGCACCAGTAATGTTAATGGAAAGGTGAAAAAGTCATTGTACGGTCTTATTTATCCAATTTGAACTGTGAACAGTGTCCTAGAGGAAAAATGTCAAACCAAAAAGTTCATCTACAGAACTGAAATCGCACCAGAATACGGTTGAACAGAGTTAAATAATTTGCCATAAACCATCGCTTCTCCGCTAGCTGATTGCTAATGTGCTGCAGGTGGCAAACCAGAGGCGAAAAAGAACATTAGAAATCAAGTTTTCCAAATAAATTTGCAAACGGCTTGCCGTAGTTGGGGTGACAAAGCACGGAATTCGTGACCCTTTCGGCTTTCCATACATTTGCTCTTCATCGAGCTCAAAGCCAACAACAAATCTAAGCCAAACATTCCCACACAGCTGCTCTGAAGGAGAGAGCATCTGAACCAGATGTTCTTGCTTTGCTTTGGTGTGGAGTGCTTTATCTTCTTCTGTACCGTGACGTTCAATAAATGTATTGTTATACTTATATTTCCAAAAATACCACATTCAGTGGCGCTGTCACTTCAAAATGTGATTTAATTTGTTTATGGACTAAAACAGATGCTGAAAATCCACACGTGAACTCCAGATTGCATGCATGCTTCTACTCGAACCTTCTTGAACAATAACCTGCACTTAGAAGGGCCCCGCACCTGACGCGAGTACAAATATCTCCATATGAAAGGGCCGATGGCTGAACGCACAGGTGTGTTTGGTTTTGCTCTTTATTCATGCTGTCGAGGTCAGAAAGCACAGTTGTCTCTCTGGAACCATTATCCCTGAAAGCTAGCAAACAGCCCAGTGAAATACGACGCACAGGACAAACACTCGACTGCTGCGCGCTCCTCAACGAGCTGTGAAAAGTGAAATCTGCACATGCTTCAAGATTTATTTAACGACATGAAACAGAAGTTTGATTTAGTCCGGTACAAATTTTCATTAAAAAAAATAAAAACTTCACAGAAACATTTGGATTTTTTTTAAAATAAAGACTAAAACGTTCTCTTTTCAAAACTGCAGGTATTAGAGCAGCTGTTTGAGCAGGTGGCTGATTAGAAGAAAAACACTCAAACTACAGTGTTATTTCCCTCTTTCAAACACGGTGGAGTCCACATCATAATGGACGAACGCACAATGTCACCCACTCAATCACAACAAAACACTCGGAAAAGTACAACCAAAGAGCATCAATCACTCCGAACAAAAAGAGCTCTTGTACAACCTTGGTGTACTTTGTATGGAAGACAAATATTAACTCTCCGAGACGAGTCTTCTTGAAGCTCCTGCATGAAAATCAATAGGAAAATAGAAAAAAAAAAAACATGTTTTGAGCAACGTTTAATCTTATTTTCGACCTCTAACCATCTAAGCCATGCATAGCTACACACAGGCTGATGTAATGTGCATGAAAAGTGTAATAACATTGTTTTACAACCATCTGCGCCTCATTTTAGAGAGTCAAAGAGCAAACACTTTCAGGCTCTCCAGGACGCCTTTGTGGACCTTTCAGCTTTATCAGCGTAGTTAGTGTTTGTAAAGAGGGCTGGAGGGCTCCCTAATCAGGCTGATAGCATTCTTCAAGCACAAACACACACACACTACAATACCTAAAGTCACAGTGACGAGCCCAAGTTGTGGCCCTGGTCAAGGTCGGGGGGGGGGGGGGGGGGGGGGGGGGGGGGGGGGGGGGGGG
>JARVGQ010000210.1:20162742-20174870 GCA_031762355.1 Hypsolebias martinsi
GGCGACGCGTCAGCGGTGACGCATAATAGATGCGACTTATACGGAGGTGCGACATGTTTATGGATTTTTCCAAATTACTGGACAAAATTGGACAAAGCGACTCTTACAGGGCAGTGCGACTTATACGGCGGAAAATACGGTACTTACTTTAGCCCTTCCATTTATTTTTTCTGATCTTATTTAAGGTTCTCTTGTTTCAGAGTGTTCATTTATCGGTTATATATAGTAAAATCTACGTTAGATTGTGAGATAAGGACCAATGAGAACAGAGACCAAGACTCAGAATTAATTTACAGTGTTTATCTACAGAGTGAGAAATATTGCAATAAGCCATGGGAGGGGACTGGAACCCTGAGGAGCAAAGAGATGGTTAGAGTTCTTGTAGTTGAAGGTGATAATGTTATTGCTGCTTCTTCTTACAATGGAGGTTAGGGTCAGATGTGAGGAGGGTTGACCCATGTGGTTCCAGGTGAACTAGGTGCAGGCATTAGGCAAGTGGCAGGAAGGCGTGGAGGCAGCTGATGAGGCGCAGAGGAACCTGAGGTCCACAGAGGAGGATTCAGGAAACAGGAGGACATTAAGAGTAATTCACTGGAGGTACAGAGAGAAATACAAATCGTTAATACTTGGTTTATAGACAAAAGTAAAAGGCTATAACAAGACTACCAGTGGCAGGAAATCCTCTAGTGCTGGCTGAATGTCTTCTGCAGCCTTTTATGCTCCTCATGCTCATCGAGTCAATGAACCACAGGTGTAGCTGATTAGAGTCTGACTGTGGGTGCAGGAGCTAGCAGAGCAGAACTCCCACAGTATGCTTTGTAGATTTCAGCATCTTCCTAAAACATTTATAGCTAAAACAAACAAATAAGCAAGAAAAGAGCTTCAAAACCACACAATTAACTACCATATTTGCCAGCGTATAAGTTGCACATTTTTGCATAAATTTGCTAGTCCTACAACTTATACACTGAAGCAACCAACATATGTTTTTTCCCCATATTTATAACCCATTTTTTTGCCAGAGATCTGACATTCATTCATCCTGACATGAAAAATATTAAACATTACCATTTGCAGCCACTAGAAGACCCTCAACTAATGTGGCAAGCCAAATGTGTCATTAATAGGCAAAAGTGGTTATTATGAGACACTTGGCTTGCCATACCAAGCCACTTTCGTCTCGCTCCGAACTCCTGGAGCAAACGTCAAATCAGCTGCATTTCACCACCCAGGTGAAATGCAGCTGATTTGAACACTGAGTGCATTTATTAAGGAAAAGTTCAACTGAGACACCCCTTTGCTATAACGTCAAGCAAGCAAATAATTGTTTATAAGTGTTAATCTTGTTAAGTTCTTGTTAAAGTCCTCCTGTTTATGCTAACGCGGCCGCCATTTGGCAGCCAATCAATTTTTGGCACAACACCGGCCCACATTTCTGGGTGGTCAGCGGTGATGCATAATAAATGCGAAGTGCCAGCGGTGACACATGATAGATGCGACTTGTATGACAAAGCGATTTATTCATGTTTTTTTTTTTCTGTTTTATTAGACATGTTTGCACTGATGCGACTTATAAGGCGGTGCGACGTGTACAGCGGCAAGTAAGGTACTTTTTCCCTCCCTTTTCTTTGTGTGACCATCATTGTGACCTCCTCAGACCACATTTTCAGGACCTATTGAATTTCTAATAAAATAAATTTAAACATAAAATGACTATCTCACACCTTGCAGAGAATTAGCATTTACTGCAACTAAGAAAGAGATTTTATACACAGAAAAGTTTGAAAATTACATCACCGCTCAAATGAACCAAGAAAGCATTGTTTGTCACAAGATCTTGATTAAAACTTCAGCGCAAAATAAAACAGAAAGACATTTTTTTCATTTTTCTTAATAATTCCTGTCTGTGTTTGAGCCTCTTCACACATTTTGTTAAGCGGCAAACCTAAAAAAGGAGAGCCAGAGATAGTAAAGACAGTAAAATTTGGTTGAAGGGGTGAAATTTGTATCCAGACTAAGAATTCAGTCTTAAAAGTTCAGCAAAGGTGAGAAAATCACTTCAGAAACAGCAATACATGTCCACTTTGGAGGTGAAATGAAAAAATGTAATGTGCTGTGAGATGAATCACTGCTGTCAGACAGAGAAATAACTGACAAATTACTTTTTTTGTGGAATAAGCCTAGACTCGTGGAGAAAAAGTAAAAAGTCGTCACAGCGGCCAATTACATTTTTAACAAATCCATTCAAAAGTATGAGCTTTGAAGGCCTGTGAGTAAAACCATCTGTTCAAACATAGAGGAATGGTGCATTTTAAGTTCTTTAGTTCAAGTTCTTTATTTGTTTTTCCTCATGCGTCCTCATATTTTATTATTTGGAAAAGGTTTGGAGTTTGTATTAAATGTTCTCTAACAAACTTTGACCTGTAAAGGCATCTCCTGTCTATTCACCAATAAATTAATAAAACAGCATCATTAATGCTTAAGTACTTTAAAACAATTCATCAACATTTCTCTGTGCATCACGTCAAGGTTATGTGATTTGCATTTAGTGCATAAATGAAACAGCTGCCCTTCTACGACCTCCAGCAGATGCATCAATTTATTTACAAAGAGGAAGATATGAGTTTGGTCCATCAGAGCAGATCATTTTACGCTCCACTTCAGAGATAATGTTGTACCTATGTTGAATACAGTTAGACGAGCAGCGTCAAAGTGTTTCAGGTTTGTTGTTGAAAGTTAATGCTTCTGTGATGTCCACCTCCTGTGGAAATAAAAGCATTTATTTTATGGTTTTTTTTTTTTTTTGGTCAGGAAATTATCCACAAAGTGGACGAGGAATAGATGACTCAAATAAACCAAAAGCACAACAAACACAGATTTGCGTGGATTTCCAAACTCTAGAGTCAGATATATGAAGCATCTTTTATCAACCTGTGATCAAGAAAACTGAAGAAATTACGTCAGGTTCAGGTTTGGTTTATTTGTCACGTGAAAAATCAACACAAGGTCAACAATGCAATGAAATGCTTAGCCCGAGAAGAACCTTCTCGACTTTCAACACCCCCCATCCCCACCAAAAAAAAAACATAACAACAACAACAATAAGAAATACCAAAGGCTGCAACAAAATACTAAAAACACAACTAAAATATTCAAAATACTAACAAATACTACTAAAATACTAAAAACATACCAAAAACCCTACTAAAATGATAAAAACATACAAAAAAAAAATACCGGTAAAATACTAAACAAACAAGGCCAACAACAACAAGAAATACCAAAGCATGCAGAAAAATACTAAAACATACTAAAAATACTACTAAAATATTAAAAATACTATAAGTTGAAAAAGCAATACAGGCAGTCCCCGACTTACGAACGGGTTCCGTTCCAATGGCCCGTTCGTAAGCTGATTTTGCCGTAACTCGGAGCGCCGCCCACGTGGCGGCCTAACTCCGGATTTTCGGCCGAAAGTCGGAGCGCTACCCACGTGGCGGCCGTATACGTCATTTGAAACACGTTTTTTTCAATGTAACACAACAACAGCGTACTTAGAATGCCGTTTTGCTGTATTTCCAAGCAGTTAGCTAACACAATACCCTAAAAAAAAAACGAATAAAACATAAAATGCTGCATAAAAAAGCCAACGTGAGGTGTGATGACATCACTGGGGCGGCGCCATAAGTCCGAAATGCCGTAAGTCGATGGCGCCGTAAGTCGGGGACAACCTGTATACTGTTTTATTTTAGCAATCATTAACATTTAGGCATCATTTTGATGTTGTAAATACAAAGTAATTACTTAAGGATACAATATACTGCATTATCACGTTATTCTTTTAAACATGTCATAAACCATTGTAAAATATTATTTTAAAAAAATCAAACTATCAGAAATTTTTGGCACTCATGGTTCGAACATTTTTAAGATTCGACTACCTCCAGCTTTAACACTTTTTATGTTGGTTCTATTTACACTTCTAATAGAGATTATATATCAAAATGTATTTTTTTTTTCTTAGTTTAGATTCATAAAGAGGTGATGTTGGAACACTGAGCAGGAGACAAATTGGCACCCTTCAAATTTTATTCAGTAAGTTTTAAGATCTTCACATGCTAGGAGTGTAAAATAATGACTTCAGCCTCTGAGTAATTAAGTTTTAAGTTAAAAAGATGCTTATGACTAAAGATTTATTGCAAATTCTTGTGATTTTACATTTTTTATTCTCGTCTTTATTTTCACATTGGAGCTAGGCAAGCTCCTCCCTGTGTGCACAGGCCTCGTTCTGTTAGTTTTATGGTCCATTCATCTAGGGTGGTGCTTCCCACTGTCACACATTACCATGGAAACAGCTGCAGTGGGATGTCACTGGTCACTTTATAACATCCCAAAGACACAGAGGCAAAAAGCGTGGGGGTAAAAAGGAACCAGAAATGTAAGAGGGGGTGAAAGAAGAAGAAGAAAAAAAGGGAGACAATCAGAGTCAAGCATTAAACTAGTGTCTGACGCAGTTTTGAGAATGGAAAATAAAAGGAGAGTTCCAGGACTGCTCGTGTATTATGTGCAAGCACAAAGCAGGGTGAGGAATGGCACGTGCCACAAGACAGCAATGGGCTTCCAGCGGTGTGGCTCAATGCACTCAGGACAATATGTCCAACTAGAGGCTTTAATGAATCTTAATAGAGAGTTGACTTTCTCACAATGCAACTGCTGACCTCTCAGTAAGGAGCAGGTCAAGGGCCTCTCAAACAGACACACTAGACTCCTGACACACCATCGGCTTTTGCGGTTGAGTTAATCAGGCATAAAACATGTCAGTTGAAATCAGCCGATGTCTTTTTAGTGATCTTATCATTTGCACACAAGGCATGAAAGCAAATTTTCTAAGGGTCTGCCATGAAGCAAAATCTATCAGTAGTCACAGATTCAGACCACATGCTGAGTGGAAAGCTTCTTCTTCTATCACCAGAATAAATTTATCTAGTTTAAAAACCATCGTATCATCATTTCAGACTGCAGGTTTACTTCAGACTGCAGGCTTACTTACGGTTCCTACGGTTTCCAAACGCAGAATGGGAGGCAGATCTTTCAGTTAGCAGGATCTTCTCTTGTGGAGCCAACTTCCAGTTTATGTCCGTGAGGTTGACACATTGTCCAGTTTTAAGACTGGGCTTTAGACTTTCCTTTTTGATAAATACTATAATTAGGGTGGGCTTGGGTTTCCTGAGCTATCCCTTAGTTATGCTATAGACTGCTGGAGGACAAATGGACCACACTTGCTAATGTCTTTACTTACTCTGCACAACCTGTTTTGTATTTGTAATTATTTTTTCTATCCTTAACATGTGTTTTTATCTTTCAGGTACACCTGCGCCTACATCTG
Organism: Hypsolebias martinsi; assembly: GCA_031762355.1. Lineage (NCBI taxonomy): Eukaryota > Metazoa > Chordata > Actinopteri > Cyprinodontiformes > Rivulidae > Hypsolebias > Hypsolebias martinsi. The sequence goes on from JARVGQ010000210.1 coordinate 20,168,129, forward strand.
GACCTACCATGCTGTGTTCGTTTGTTTCTCCTTCCTGTCCTCTCAAACCCAGCCAGTCAAAGCAGATGGCCATTTGTCCTGAGCCTGGTATTGCTGGAGGTTTCTTCCTTTTTAAATGGGAGTTTTACCTTTCCACTGTTACCATTATGCTTGCTCAGGATGGAAGACTTTGACAAATTGAATATTCAATGAGCCTGCTGGCTTCCTTAGATGGAGAACTTTACTAATTGGCTTTTTCTATGTAGAGTGTGTGAATGTTTCTGTAAAGTGCCCTGAGACAACTTTGTTGTGAACTGCTGCTGTATAAATAAACTGAATTGAACTGAACCATTTAATAATACTTCTTCTCGTTATACGAGTCAAAACAACAAAGTTGTTCATCCTTATTTTAGTTTTTCTTAGACTCAACATGTTGCAAACTTATGATGCAGTATGACATATGCGAGAGTCAGAAAAAAGCAAGTTAGATAAATGTAAACAGTTTTGTCTTTTATATGTTATAAGATGGTGAACTTCCATATAAGTGCTTGGAGTAATGGTACAGCTTGATTTAAGGTCTGGACTAAAATAGACTAAATGGATTGAACAACATATATGCATCATCATTTGTCAAAACAACCATTTTCTATCTCTTGACAGCCCACTATCACAAAAATAGTACCGTATACAATTTAATAGTAAATGACCCCAACCCTTTCACTTGTCACAATCATCTTTGAACAAACTGCATTTTCAGACCTTTCAAACTCTTCAAAAGTACTTCCAAAGTACATAGAAGCAACTTTAAACACAGGGACTTGTGTTTACTTTCTGACATCTATTCTATAACATATAGTGGTCAACAATTCAGCTGCAGCTAACGGCCCAGAAATGCATCAAGAGCAGTGAATTATTTAGACACACAGACATCGGTAAAGGCAAACGAGGACTAAATAAGAAACTCAGTCATACTTTCGGGCCCTAAAAGCTGCCGTTTTCCTTCAGCTTTGAAATGGCAGCCATCATGATCTAAAATCAGACTGAGCATTTTGTCTTTTGTTCAGTGTTTCTGGGAACTACAACTGCAGACTTGGGCTACTTACTGAGCTACGAACAGCTGCAAGCATTAAAAAAAACAGACACCTAATCAGAAAAGCTTGCAGAACTGTAGTGTCCAATAGAAGAGGAGATCTGGCAGGCAAAGCTTACAGGAAGCTGGTTTAAATCAGCTATAGAGATTTGCAGAACTGGGTAGAAGAGACTCTTTCTGCTCAAGAAATGTTTTTTATCAATCAAGTGGGTTATCGTTTCAGTAAAAATACTGCTTGTTTTGTTTTCTACTGAAAATAAGCCAAAAGGGAAAATAAGTTGTTGTTTTAATATACTGTACTGTACTTGCTTAGCTTGGCATACTTAAACTGTAAAAAGAATTTCTGGCATTGAATTTAAAACAAAAATAAATTACAATTCAGCAAATCTAAAACACACTATCCTTTAGCCATGCTCACTTTATGCAAGATTTTAAAATAAGTAAGCAAAAGTTTTTCCCTTAAGCTCTAATTATTTTACAATTTTTGACAAGGAGAAGTTGATCAAACGACAGATTGTACATTTAAAAGATTAATGCGGCCTCCGGCTACAAAAAGTGAAGCAACTACAAGAAAACACTAAATCTGAATGACCAGCATGCTGTTGGCTTGTGTGGTTTGCAGCAAGAAGTCTGTACATGCATTACTTTAAAAGGAATGACCCTACTTCTCACTTGATTTGATATCTAAATAAACTTTTCCCAAAGAGTTTATAGCTTTGAAAGCTAAATTCAAGTCTTCTTCAACACAGCTTTATATGCAAATTATGATATTTAAAGCAACAACAAAAAGATAAAACTTCAGGTACCCATAAAGCAGTTTTCAGTCCAGTTCATCAAAGCTATGAGCAGCAAAAAACAATTTACCGTATTTTTCACCCTATGTCACTTTTTTTTCATAATTTACATGCACTGCAACTTATTAACTTATTTATGGACTTTCCCCTCCATATTTATAAACCATTTTTTGGCTAAGATATGACCGTTTCCATTCATTCTGACTGGGGGAAAAAAAGAGCAGTACTACTTTCAGCCACATGATAGAAGCAAAGTAGTAATAGGTCTATTGCATGCTGTTGTATGGCATGCTGTTGTATCATGTAATAGGTAAAAGTTCAAGACAAAAACAACTGTACTTTATTTATTATACTTTATTGTTTTTTTTTCCTTGAACTTTTTTGAATTTACCATGTCCTGGATGACTGAGAGAGACACAATAGGCCTGCCATAATCTCCCCACCTTCATTCTACTCGTTGCTTGGAACCTAAGTGCATTTATTAAGCAAATGTTGGTCTGAAATATATCTTTGCTATAATTTCGAGCAAACATAATTGTTTAGGCGTTATCTAGTTAAATTTCGGCGAAACGAGCCGCATTCCTCTTCATTTATTTTCTCCCTCTGCACTTTCACAGAGCGAGGCAGCGAAACTGTTTTTGAAATGCAGCTGACTTGACCATTAAAGTGCATTTATTAAGCACACGTTACACTGAGACACACCTTTGCTATAATTTCAAGCAAACTAATAATTGTTTAGGTGTTTATCTTGTTAAATTTGCGCAGCGAATCATCACGTGCACGAGTTTATTTTTAAGCGTTAATCTTGTTAAGTTCTTGTTAAAGTCCTCCCGTGCACGCTCCCGCAGTCACCATTTGGCAGCTCATCGGTTTTTGGAAAACCGGTCCACATTTAAGGGTTCGGCCCACATTTAAGGGTGTCATCGGTGACGCATAATAGATGTGACATATATGGCAAAGCGACATATTTCTGGATTTTTTTTCTCTCACTTTATTAGTCAAATATGGACTGATGCAACTTATAGGGGAGGTGCGACAATTACGGTGGAAAATACGGTAATACAATTCAGCCCCTAATCACAATATCGTGTTATTCAATAAGAGGTATTAGATTTAATAAAATACAATACAATAATACAATACAATGCAATACAAGAAAGCAAAGGAATTATTCTGTCAGTTATTGAGACATTTGCCATGCCAAATAAAAAATGACCACTTAAAACAGGCATTTTAAACTTACAAACTTTAAATAAACTGACTCGATACACAAAATTGAGGCAGAAATAAACTTGCCAGCAGCAGATGTGATTTACACTCTTTCAGTAACTCAGGAGTGAGCCAAAAAAAGTATTCTTTTATCAATCATTAACCTTTTTCTGGACTGTTAGTTGAACTAAACAATCACTAATGAAAAAACAATATAGCTAAACAGCAGGAAGTGAAGCCAGAGAAAAGTTGTTCATTAAAGGAAGTGAGGGGTTCTGTTCTTCATATACAAACATACCGTAACTATGCTTCTTATACTTTTTAGAGTGGATTCCTGTAGAAACAAACATGCTTACAGACTTTTTATATTGTTGTTAAATGAATTAGGCCATTTTCAGAATTTTTCTGATTAAAATCCTAAAACGGTATTGATACATGGCTGCTTTACCAACCTATATCAGTGTCATATCACGGATGAGATGAGCGCCCCACTATGGCAAGTTATCTAGGGGAAACACTGTATGTGTGCAACCATGATTCACACTGGTTCATCTTCACATCTGTTACACATACACATTACACAGAGCTATAACAAAATCATGTTTTGTTTGCTTAAAATGAATCAGCAAATATATGATGGTGTACAGTATTCTTCTTGAAATAATCAATTTCAATTGAATATTTTAATCCCACCCCCTTGTGACTTTACATTAAGGGCCTGGAGATAAGTGTAGGGGGAACAATGAGAAATAAAATTTGGCTTTAAACTAAGGAAAGGAGGCCTCTGCACAGACGGAAGCCCTCAGATATTAGAAAATACCAGAATTTCATATTAAAGCAAGAGCTTATATTATAAACTCCCAACAGTAGCACACAGAAACATCAACCTCTGTTCACCAACACCACCTCCCAAACCACCAGCCACAACGCACCATGCTGGCAGAACACAAATCTATCTTTTCTCTTGCCAATTAATTTTTATACCAACAGACAGCTCTTAGAGGGAGGTGTTATGACACCTCAAATGTTCTCACTAGTGTTGTGTCATTAAAACACACATTGAGGCTTAAAATACACTTGTAGAGCTGAACCTGTCAGATCGGTCTGAGGAAACTAAACTATGTTTACCAGTTGTGGAAAACTTGTGGCTATAAATAGATAATAATTAAAAAAGTAGAAAAAATGAAATAAAATAAATTAATATAGAAGTAAAAAAGAAAGAAACCAAGAAGAAAATGATACAAACTACAAACTAAAAGGGAAAAAAAACTGCATAACAAAACTATGGTTAATAATGGCATTGTCATAAATGGTCTCACGACTTGAATTTACAGAATAATACAATGGTTTTGGTGCAAACATAAACACGTTAGTGTTTTACGCAATCTCACATTCTTTAAAAATATCTTAAGTACAACAAAAAACTAAATATTTTTTGTAGAAGCATGCTTAATAATGTTTATTTGTCCCTTGTATGATATATTCAGAGCAGTTATTGATGAGCCCTGCAATCACTGTGTGGTTTGACACAGTCCAAACTGTATTTTCTCATGAAATCAGATTGCTTTTAGACATTAATTTAGAAATTATGCTTTATCCCCACAGTTAAAAAGTCACAACTAAACATTCATGAACGTGTGTGGCAACGTCAACGAGTAAAATGTCTCAAGAACAAACAGGCTCACAAAAGTTTATCTGCTGAGTAAATAGAAGTCTGCAGAATAACGAAAGCCTGCTGCTCAATAATAAATGTCTGCATGCTTGCACTGTGCAGCTGTGCCTGTTTGGCCTAAGAGAATTTCTATTACATCTCCCTGTCTGTTCACACAGATATGAAGGGCATGCACACAAACTTAATAGTCAGCAGCAAGCCCTCTCAATTCAAACAGAAAACACCATCATCAAAAAGTAAGGGCATGCTTATAAGCTCAAGGCAAACAACAAGTAGCTAAAAAAACAACCATAGCTTCAACAACTCCTTGCTTTTCTCTCACAATTCTAGTCCAAAGAATGATTAAAAACGTGTTAAAGAAAAAATATTCTGTTATTAATGATTATTGTAAAACATTAACCATCACCTGTCATGATGATTTTGTTTTTATTTATTTAGCCAAATGTGGTCAAAATAAGATTTGGTTGTAAAACTAAAGATGACAATCAAATAATTGTGTGCAACATAGTGACTGTTAAGACATGATCCACTACAGTATAATGGTATTGCTACTAAATTACTTAACTTGCAACATATGCAATATAGTTTAGTTGGGGCTAGTATGTACAAAATAATTATATTAACAAGAGGCAGATGCATTGCACTAGATTTAGCAACAGGTTAAATTTCAGTCCTTCTGGAATGGTAAACATAAAAAGAATATGCATATGTATACAATTTCAATCAGAGCCATTGCATATAAACCCAGAGTTAAAACAATAAAAATGCATGTAAACAAACTTCAATTACTTTTATTTTATATAATGTGAAACTTTAAAATACATACCCAAATATCTGCTGATTAGTGTTGACAGCACTGGTCACTACAAATATGTTTTTATGTTTGGGGGGAAAAATATAGAAATGTGGAAAATATTTGATGTACAAGCTAAATAACAGTAGTCCGAGAATTGAATCTTGTGGCACTCCCCTTGTACCCAAAAATCCAAAGATATCCTAACAGTAATTCAAACTCACTGAAAATGCTTTAACAAAAAATTCCAGGCATTCAAATAGATCGTTTTCTTTACAGCATTATCAGCTGAAAACAAACCAGAAAGGAAGAAAGAAGACAGGGCCACAGAAAAATGACTTTGTGATCTGTAAATGAAAAGGAAGTTTAATTGTTGGTCAAACTGGTGATTACAGTCACCCATTGCTTTATGTTTTTATTTTTCGTGTACTGCACTTTGATTTGGCCTGTTCACTTTTGATCGCCATACACCATTTCTTTAAAATAAATTATTCAAGATTCAACCTTTTTTCTAGTTTCTTGTAAACAGTGAAATAATTTATATCCTAGCTGCAGTGAAGTATGTCCTTGGTGTCTTTAGAACTGTATCAGTAGCTTTGTTCACACCATATAGTTTGGAAACACTTAGAAGGTTAAAATTTTCATGTAGAAAACTGGTCCTATTATACCGTTGTAGAAATTAATACAAATAAAATCAACTCTGAGCCACAATTTCAGAGGTGAATCTTTATGCCCATAAACTCTTTATGATGCACATTCTTTCTGGTAAAAGAAAAAATGAGTTTTAGTTATGAAAAAGTCCTTCAGCTTTGGGAATACTTTTCAAAGAAAAAGGGTAAAAAGAGAAACTTATTTCATTTAAATAATTGTGCGAGGTCCTACTGCTGACAGTTTTGAGTTTAAGGGTCACAGACTGAAAAATAAGTAAATTTCATCCATACTGAAGTTTCTCTATGAATGACAGTAGACAGTTATTTCTTTGTAGCTTATTTTATAATGTTTTTGAATAGAAATTTATGACTTGTGGGTAGGTGGAACTACAGATCCTGTGAGGAAAAACTGAAAGCCCTCCTAGTAGGGGTGCACCGATTGCAGTTTTTTGGCCGATCGCCGATCACCGATTTCTAAAAAGTCTGACTTGCCGATTCCGATTTTGGCCGATACCGATTTTGTTTTATAAGCAACACTGTTAGATGTTGTAAGGT
>JARVGQ010000210.1:20196765-20207536 GCA_031762355.1 Hypsolebias martinsi
ATGTCACTGCGTGAGTGCAGCTACAGCGTGCGCTCTCAGGACATTATTACCTGCAGTGTTCCGTCAGTGAAATCTGAACTTGGCAAAAGGGCTTCCTCCTACTCTGCTCCTGTTTACTGGAATATCTTACAAAAAGATCTGAAGCTCTCGACCTTGACTTCGCTAAATGGCTTTAAGAATCTGTTGGAATCCTGGCAGAAACCAATGTAGACATGTTCATGTTTTTGATTTTCTACATCTGCCTTATAATCTGTCTGTTTTGCTACTTTGACATCTTTGTTTTAATTTGTAAAAAAAAAAAAAATCTGTATGCCTCTTATGAATGTCTATTGTTGATTGTCCAAGGAAAATCTACTGTTGCTGTTGTCATCATTCGTTGTTTGTAGCCATGTCTCGCTTGTAAATGAGTCCTCGAGGCTCATTGGGATTAACCTGCGTAAATAAAGGTTGAATGAATAATAACAGACACTGTACAGTAAAGTAAGGTTTTCATTCACCGGAAGTCCCGCCCTCCTGCTTCCGGGCAATTCATAACATTCAACATGTCTGCCGCCATATCTTCCCTCGCTTCTTACGGTAGCGATTCTGATTCTGAAAATGAGTCAGAATCCAGTACCAGTGTCAGGAAAGTTGATTCGGTGGAACCGGACGCTACGGCTCACCTTAAACCTTTACAGTCTGGATCCACAATGTCTTTGTCTGTTTTAAATTTGGCCCCTGAGGTCGCCGTTAAGGTAAGCTAATGAAAGCAAGCTAAGTGACATTAGCGTGGAACGGAAATTGTAGTGGTTTAGTTTAATTTTCCTGTTTTTATTTTGTAACTTGGCTTTATATAAGTAAACTAAATTCTATTGAATTAGTTTTAAATTCAAACGAACAGTTTTAGTATGAATAAAATCACATAAGAAAACACGTAATGCCTCCACTCAGAGAGTATTATTTTCTTAGTTGTCCTAAATTGATGTTTATTGCTAATCTTTACATAATTATTTGATATAATCCGTTACCTGATTGTTTATCTCGGCAGGAGTCTGTCGAAACTGGCACACACTTGGACCCTTCTCTAAAAGAAGTCACCTATAACCCAACATTTGAAACTATGTTTGCACCCGAGGTAAGAGAAAATAAACAAAGTTTGTGCACAGTCTTACACATGCAGAGAGTTGTTATTATTATATTAACATTATTGCGTGTGGCATACATTAAAGTATTGTAATTGCAAAACATTTTAAGATCTTGAATTCGATATTCTTTCTAATCTTATTACCGGGTACTGCTTTTCGCATCAATTCAATTTTCATTAGTTGTGTTTCTTCATTATGAAGGTCCCCCGCTCCTCAGCATAATTTTTTCTTACCAGACAGACCACATTGTTATGCACTGTTTGAAATTATACAAAACTGATATTTAATCAGTGACCCCCCCCTTAGCTAAGTCATTCTTGAGGCATAATTGTGGTATTAAATCTGTCTAGCATTGCACTTCAGTGTTGGTTCAAGCAATAGCCTATTTGCTTTTATTGCAGCTAAACAGCTTAACCCTTGACTGACAAGATTATGGTATTTCTGACAATAGCATAGTAATTTTATTATGTAGATACAACTGCTGCTTATTGTGTACAACATGTCAACTACTGTATATTTGCATTAAATGTGTTTGGAAAAGTTCTTCTATAAAACAAATCTGAGTGAAGTGAGGTTAGACAGAGCTGCTGGAGGTAGTGGGGCATGATTTTATTTAACAGTTGTTTTTGCAATTGGTTATTTGTTACAGAGGTGTTAATAGGTAACAAGTGGGTCTTTTTTAAATACAAGGTAAATTACCTAAAGCATAGCAACAGTAGTGACAGAATTATTGTTAATTTGTATATTCAACAGCATCCATCATGCCTATTAAAGTAGGAGAATATCTGCTGAAGGACTCCTTTACTGCACTAAAACACAGAAGAACTGTTTTTATAAGGATAAAATAATTACGGTACTTTGTTTTTTTTTCCTCATCCACCCTTGATCATCCACTCACTCAGACATTCATCCTTTAATTTGTTCGTCCAAAAGTTTTCTATCTTTGTTGTTCAAAAAAATATGAATCAGTCAGTGGCTCTGTGTAAAGCTATTTTCCTTTGTTAGGGTCTTTGAAAGTTTATCTCATGCATTGCAAGTGATTATTTTTCAATATTTCCTCTTAGTTTGGACCAGTAAATCCTTATAGGACCCAACAGATGGCTGCTCCCAGAAACATGTTATCTGGCTATGCAGAACCCGCTCACGTCAATGACTTTATGTTTGAACAGCAAAGAAGGACATTCTCCTCATTTGGTAACATCATTTATATTTGTTTATATACGTTGTTTAAACATTATTTACCGGTATATAGTTTTGCCAGTCCACTGACCCTGTTTAAACAATAGTGATCTTACTTACACTCCTTCCCTGCTTGTCATCAGGTTATGCTTTAGATCCTTCTGTTGACACACACCAGTTATCCTCCACCAGCTACATTGGTGCAGTGGATGAGGCTGAGAAAAACAAAGGTAATCAATGTTGATGGTTAATTTTATGCATGCCCTAATCAGTTTATTTAAAACTAAAATACTGTGTATTATAAAGTATAAAGCATGTGTGATAGATGTGTCATGAGCTGTTGTCCCTCCAGGACTGACTGTTTTTGAAACTGGTCAGAAGAAGTCAGAGAAACGAAAGAAGGTCAAAGGTGGAGATGCAGGAGAAATCGACAACTTCCTTGGGCCATGGGCGAAATACGTGGATGAGAAAGATGTGGCCAAACCTTCAGAGGTGATGTTTTGTTTAAATATGCTGTGTAAAATGGTAGTGAGACAGTAATACACTAACTACTCGGTATGAGATGATGAGAATCAGTGTTTGATGATATGACGGATATACAGGCAGTCAGTATTAGACTCCATTTATTTTTGATGGAACTCTAATGTAAAATCATCCAACTAAACTGCATTTACATTTATGTTTATTAGCACTGCGGGTAATTCACTTTCAAAACACAATTTGCCTCCTTTCAGTTGTTTTAAATGACTACTAAAATAAATCTCTTGTAGTGCTCCACTGTCAGTTTACAAAATTATTCTGCCTTTTTTATTTTATTTTTTACCCTGTTGGTAAATGCATTTTAGTTAAGCCGATCAGACACTTGGTGCAGTATTTGCTGCTTATCCTTGGTTGTATGGTCCTAGTCGCCCACACAACCTCCTCAGGCTTTCAAATTTAGGCATCCATTTGAGATTAAACAAATTTTAGTTTGCACTGAATATCTAATGAAATAAAATTGGATCATTTCTGGGTAATCTTCAATTTTTTTTTATCTGTACAGGAAGAGCAAAAAGAACTGGATGAAATCACAGCCAAAAGGCAGAAGAAAGGAAAGAATGAAGAAGAGGCTCCTGGAGAGGAGAAGACCATTCTCCATGGTACAATGGATTTCTTAAATTTTGAAGGGCAGAGGTATACAGTATACAGTAGTTCCTTGTTGATCGCGGGGGTTTCCGTTCTCAGTCCACCTGCGATAAGTGAAACACTCTTGCAATAGTCTAAACAATGTTTCTAAATTCTAAACGCTCTAAAAGAGCACAGCATGTCATGATTTCACCTGCCAGCACTGTCGGCCACGCCCATTTCTCCGCTGCAGAACAGAGATCATGACATGCTTCAGGAGGGAGCTTCTCCCTGCAGCTGTGGGCTGCACACAGGTGCAACAGGTGCTAAATAATTTTAAACAATTCATGTCATGTCAATTGTGTGTCATGTCCAGTCTTACTTTGAGAAACTGCGAAAGAGAGAGTCCTCGAAAGTCGAACCATGAAGTAGCGAGGGACTACTGAAGTGGAATTTGTAGAAAATTAACCTTCTCTTTTATTGCAAATTTAAAGTCAAATTTTCTGTTGTGAGTTAAATGCGAACAGTGCTTGGAAACAGCACGATGTTCCCAAAAATTGCTGATGAAATCATACAATCTTGTTTTAAATTGTGTATATTTTTTAAGTATTTAAAATAAATTTTCATCCAATCCATCCATTGGAAGTGGTGGCACAGAGGTTAGAGAAGGTGGGCCTGTGATCGGAAGATTGCCGGTTTAACTCCCGGTACCGATGACATCAAAATGTGGGTGGGACAGGTGACACCTGCCTCCACCCTCATTTGCCCCACTCTGGACCCCTGAGCAAGGCCCTTAATCCACATCATCTGCTCCCCCAGCTGTCCTAGATAGCAGCTCTGTGCTCCATACAGAGGGATGTGGTAGCTTGGTGATCTGTGGTTGTGTCAGGAAGGGCATCCAGCGTAAAAATAATTGCCGTGTCTTTGTGCGACTTGGTTCGCTGTGGCGCTTTTTGAAAGAAAAAAAAAGAATAATAAATACATTTTCATCCAATGAAATCATCTCTCACACTTTAAAGATTTAAACCCATTTTAAAGGTGTTCATGTTGCACTCTTCTTTTGTTTTTATTTTTTATTTTACAAAGTCTCCATCAAAATCTTCCAAACATTAATTTTTTTGCCCATTATCACAATTTCTGTATTTTTTTGTGTCCATAGTTAAAGAGATGTATGACTACCAGGGCAGGTCATACCTTCATGTCCCACAGGATGTGGGCATCAACTTGCGGTCCCCGGATGCTCCGGATAAATGTTACCTCCCAAAGAAACAGATTCATGTCTGGTCTGGACACACCAAGGTCAGTGGGAAATGCATCTTTGCACGTAATAAGCTTCTGGTGAAGCAGTCAGATTTGTTTAATTGAATACGTTTGAAATGAAAAAAATGTAAGCAGAGCAAGACACTCAGAATATTGGTAAGATTTCCAAGAGTTTCAGTAAAAGGCAGCCAAGAATTTTTTTATAATACAATAATAGCAGCTACATATAATCTTTTCATCTCTTACATGTTCAATTATTTTGAGTCTGTCAAAAAAAGTGTCTAAATTCAGAAGTAAAGGCAAACATTTAGTTATTTCACAAAATATCTGATTCAAGCTTTTGCTCTGCCAGTATGCCTCGGGGAAACGGAACCATTCAAGTTTTAAATTGGCTCCTATTTGTTTTGTGTATGGAGTTTGAGCTTTTGGTGTCCAACTGGAAATACAAAGAGGTTAGAAAAGATAACAAACACATGTAAATGCTGATGTCAACATAATTGGTGTAGATTTTTTCCACATCTGAAAAGTTGGTGACACTTTTGAAAATTGTTTCTTTGTCTTGAGGGAATTTGTGACAATTTCTATTTGGGGGAGAAGAAAAAAAACACATCTGCTATGTAAATGTGCTATATGTTCCTGGTGCATTATGGTTCACTTCATGTGCCTCTTGAAACAACCGTAATAGCAATAATCCGAACATTTTGCAATAATATCAAATGCAATGTGACATATCATAACAGGTGTGATGATAATGTTTTCTGTCTGTTAGTAAGCAAATTGTAATTTAGACTGGAGTGAAATATAACACAAAATTAAAATTAATATCCACCTCACTGAAGCACCAGTCCAAAAATGCACAGTAACAAATTAATATTATTATTTTTGGGAAAGATGAGGATAAGTTAATATATTTACCAGAGCCACAAGTAGCAGTAATGAGTGTCTCTGTAACAAAAAGTTCAAGTTAAATGTTTGTCCTGTCTGCGTTTTCTCCAGGGTGTCAGTGCTATCCGGTTATTCCCCAGCTCTGGTCATCTGCTGCTCTCCTGCTCCATGGACTGTAAGATCAAGGTAAATAATCATGTTGCCGAGTGAAAAGGCCTTGAAACGTCACTCGTATGTTTTGGTGTAGACAGCCAAAATTCAACCTTATGAAAACTGCCTGTTTAGATGCTCAGCTACAGTTAAACCTTAATGGTAAGTTTCTTTCGGCTGCTCCCTTCTTCAGGGGTTGCCACAGCGAGCAGATTCGCATGAAAGAGTTGGCAATTGTTTTACACAGAATGCCCTTCCTGATGCAACCTGGGCTCGAACCTGCAGGATTACAAGACCACCGCACTGACCACCAAGCTACTGCAGCGCTATAGTTAAACCTCAATATATTGCCTTATTCTAATTGACAGACAAGGCTAATGAACAGTAACATACACTACATACAGTGCTTGACTTCCAATGAAATAGCTGGTATAGCTGCTATAGTGATTTCTGCCTTTTTTTTTTTTTTGATCATATACAAGACTATCTGTAAAAAGTAGACAAAAAAGGATGTTTTGGAAAAACTTGTTTCTGTGTGGACATGGCCTTGGTCTCTCTTGATCTAAGATGGTTATTTTTCTTTTTGCGTTTTGAGTTGGCTGCTAATAGATGCAGGATTTAACCCTTTAAGACTGGGTGTACATACAAACATATCCATGTTTCATATAAATTCCTAAAGCAGGTTAAAAACAATAAATGAATGGGTTGATATAAATTTCTGTCAGACCAGATGCATCCCTTTTTAGGCTTGTAGAAGGCTTCTTAGGTCTTAATAATCATCTAATAATATAAGTTGGTTGTTCATGTATGTTGTCTCCATAGTTGTGGGAGGTGTATGGCGAGCGGAGGTGTCTTCGTACATTTATCGGTAAGTAGGGAAAGTTTTTAATTCTCTATCTATAATCCAAAACAAATAAATTTTATTGTGGTAGAATCAAAATCTCAGTTGTTCTTTGTGGGAAGCTTTAAGTATATTACCTCAACAGTCTTTACCGAACAACAATGGGTCATCACTAAACATGCTGACATGACAAAAAGCTCAAGGTCTAAATAAGCCAAACCTTTTGGGAAATACAGCGCAATGACAGACTGTAAGCTCAGCAGTGCTGGAACATTCGTGTCTACTGGCAGAGATGCAGTTTTTTAATTTATTATTTTCTATTATTATTATTATTCTGTGGCGTTTGAGGGGTTGTTTGGTTAATTCATGCAGGGCACCCTCCTCTTCCCAAAGACGGCAGGCACCCTGTCAGAATAGAGATTGCAGCTGTGGTTCTGCTTGTCAGCTCCTTCACAGAACATGCATAATTCAGCAGCCCAGGGGCTGAAAGGGAACAAGGGGCGAGAAAGGGCTGAAGGCATGGAGGGGAAGAGGTGAACAGAGAGAGAAGACACAGTTTAGGAGTGAATGAATGACAAAAGTGACTGCTTGTGTGTGTGTTCCAGGGAGAAGGTGCTGATGAAAATATTAGTATTTTTCTCCTGCAGATTTGGAACTCTGGTTGTGTTGTAGAGATATTCAACTTTTACACTTTGTTTCTGCACATTTTATGTACGACAGAGCTTTAGGGCCATGCTAAGAAAAAAAAATATATTGTCGCGCTAAGAAATTTTTTTTTAGCCATAAAATTGCAAGAATAAAGTTGAATAAAGCCAATATTACGAGAATAAAGTCGTATGAGACTTTTTTCTTTTTTACAGCTCTTGTTTATTTATTTATTTTCCACGAGTTGGATCCACAACGCGACTTGTCAATCAATCCAGTAGGCGTGTCAGTAAATGACCAATCTGAAGCTAAATGCTCCTTACCTGCAGAGCTGCGCTGCAGCCCATCAGAGCGTACCACCTTACTGTAAGAAGGTTCAAAGTCCTGATGCTGATAATAATCTGATGCTGATGTGCAAACAGATTAACTATCTCTTTTATTTGTAAATCCAATTCCAAAGTATAACTTAACAAGATGCTCAACATTCTTCATTTTACCACAGTTAAAATGCAGTAAACTCAGATTTATCGTTTTGGAGTTTGGATAATATTACGACTCATTTAGCTTGGGATTGGTCAGTTGCTGACATGCCTACTGGATTGATTGACAGGTCACATTGTGGATCCGACTCGTGGAGAAAAATAAAACAAACGAGAGCTGTAAAAAAAAAAAGTCTTGTACAACTTTTCTCGTAATTTTATGGCTTTTAATATTTTTTTTCTTAGCGTGGCAATGTCATTTTTTTTTAGTTTTTTTTTTTGTGTGTGTGACCCTAAAGCTCCGTCATACTTATGATTTAAGGTTCAAAGTGATGTTTCTTCTTCTAAACCATTGCCTTCATTCATTTATTTATTTATTTATTTAAGCAGTTTTTACCTTTTTTTTAATTTTATTTTGTTAAGAAATTAAGGTGAGGTGTGATTCACTGGTCCTCCATTTTCTAACAGTTCTTTGTTAGCATGTTAGTTTTTTGTTAGCATACTTAAAAAAAAGAAGAAAAAAAAAAGTTGCAATTTACTTTAACCACCAAACAAGAAAAATCACCTAAACTTGTTCTGGAGATATAGGTAAATAATTGCACTTAATTATATTTTGATGTTTTCATTATTCTGGGACATGGAAGGTGTTTGCTGCACAATTCAAAACCTTTTTGGAACGGTGGCTTTACTTTTAGTCTGCTACCAGACCAGGATGGAGGAAGTGTGCAGGCAGACGTTTGGCCTCAGTGGGCTGTTATCGCCATGGAAACGGCAAACCTTTGATTGAAAAAAGTTCACTTTAACAAGAGGAATCTGTTTGTGCTGAGACCACAGGGATCTACACTGTATGAAGAAGAGCCAAATGTTAAGTGAGTGAGATTAGAAGAATAAAGCAGTTGAAGAGAGGATTTTTCTTCCTCTTTCAACTGCTCCCTTCTTCAAATAAAGATTTTGACAATTGTTTTTAATGCTGGATGCCCTTCCAGAAGCACTGACCACCAATATACCACAACCTACATGTGTGGAGCAGAGAGCTGCTATCTAGGGCACCAGGGTGGGGGTGGGTAGTTTAGGGCTTGATCAGTGTAGAGCAAATGAGGGTGCCGTACCTTTCCTACCTGGCAACCTCCTTATCCCAGGCTTGCCCTGTCTAACCTCTGTGCTTCCACCTCCCCAGTGTTGAAGACAATAGAAGCTTGTAATTTCAGTTTTAGTCTTACTTTAAGGCTTATTCATAATATCTCTGCCTGAACAGCATAAAACTGATGGGTGTATAAGTTAACTTTGAATCATTGTCTAATCAAGTACATTTTCTGTCTTAGGTCACAGCAAAGCAGTGCGAGACATTTGCTTCAATAACACTGGAACCCAGTTTCTCAGCGCAGCGTATGACCGATACCTTAAACTGTGGGACTCCGAGACAGGTAGGCTGTGCCTCACACCGCTGCTCTGCTGTTTTTACACGTTCTTCAACACGACTGAATAGATAGCGTTTGTGCTCAGCCTGCAGCCTCATGTAGAAAAATTAGAAAGTACCGCCATGGTTTTAGACATAAATTTATTTGAACACTTTACATATATTTTTTCTTTTTTTTTTTTTTTTAAAGACTAGATACTTTCTACACAGGTGAATTTATTAAACCAAACTTTATTTTTTAGAGATATCTTGGTTGTAGATGACAGATGACATTATGTGTACCGGTAGTCAAGAAAACAAACTGCAGATAGAAAAATACTGAAGTGTTGTAACTCATCCCTTGCCTGGAGAATATTAAATCCATGAAAGTACTTAATCCCAAATGAAAAACTGTTTTTGAAAAACAGGTTTTTAATAAAATACTTTTGCAAAATGCCATTTGAAAACAAACTGTGCTTTTAAAAATATTCATTTTCTAACGCTGTCAGCATTTAATTCTTTCAACTAATGGTCTTGTTAGACCTTAAATACAGTATTTTGATATTTCTGTAGTATTTCTTAAGAAGGAACTCGGTTCTCTCATAGATCAAGTAATGAGTACAAATATCTGTTTACGTCTGTAAATTTAGTGATTTTACAGCTTTCCTCTATCCTCTGATTTATGCATCATAATTGCCACTTATTTGAGCTCACAACTGCTTCTCCAGCAGAGGGCAGACACGAGTAAACTCCCCCTTCCTTTTGAAGCCAAACCATCCAAAGACTTCTTTTTCAGAAAGAGTTTGCAAAAAAAATTAACTCCTTTTAATAATTGTTCTTGCTGCAGGTGAATTTTTTTTTTTTTTTTTGTTGCTCTCATTCTCATTGTACATCGCAGTTTTTGGAATTTCTTAGTGGTGACTTGCATCTCCAGAATAAACAAAAAAAAAAGTGTTTTCAGTTAAAGCTGAGCTGTCACCACCTGCAGGGATTGGTTACACAGTCTGCGACTTTCAGCAGGGTCTATAAACTTTAGGCAACTTGACTGCGCCTTTCTGAAAAGCATTCATTTGAATATTTTTTTTTAAATCTCAGTCTTTGATTCCCTTCACAGGCCAGTGTATCGCCCGCTTCACCAACAGGAAGGTGCCATACTGCGTCAAGTTCAACCCAGACGAAGACAAGCAGAATCTTTTTGTGGCTGGCATGTCAGATAAAAAGATTGTTCAGGTAAAGCGTTGCGGTCTCGTCGGCAAAACAAATGCACACACACGTTTTGTAGCCTGTTACCCGCAGGATAGAGCTGCGATTTCTGGCCCGAGCCCGACTTGAAATTTGACTGGGGCGGGCCAGTTTGGGCTTGGGTGTTTGATACAGTTTAATGAATCATACCAAAGAAAACTAAATAAGAATGTACAATGTAAAATTATGTTAATTTACTTGTAGAGGAGGAGGCAGTAAGTTTATATGTTGAAAGGATGAGAAAGAACTAAGATAGAGTGCAGCAGTTAATCAGACTGTGAAAAGAGAGAGTAGTCCAGCAATAGCACATGTGGCCCCGCCCACCCTGCTCTTATCACACGTGAGAATTTGCAATTTACCCACAACAAGCGACATAATGGAGCTGGAAAGTACCGTATTTTCCGGTGTATAAGTCGCAGTTTTTTAACTAATTTTCATGTCCTGCGACTTATACAGCGGTGCGACT
>JARVGQ010000210.1:20402598-20412709 GCA_031762355.1 Hypsolebias martinsi
TTATACTTACACAGAAATTCCATATACTGTACAACAGAGTCAACAGTAATTTTGTGTTTGAATGGCTATCACGTAGCAAACATTAAATAAATGGATCATAAAACAATCCCACACGTCATTAGCTTTCTTTTGAAGTAGTGGCTCGTAGGATTTTCTGCCTACCGGTAATTCCACATTCTCAGAAAACTAGCAATATTTGGTCTTGTGCTCAGTACCCATGTTAACTATTAGCAACACAAGCCAAGAACAATGCATTTCTGTATGTTCTATGTATTCAACACTGTAGCAGTGCTTCTTAACAATGGTACTTCAGTACTATGTCAGCAAGTAATAGTTTTTCAGCTGTTTCCTTCTGTAAGCATGGCCACAGCGAGTGACCTCGTGTGAAGGATTTGACAATTGTTTTACAAGACCGCAGCACAGACTATAAAGCTACTGCAGCCCCACTTCCATACGGTGTGTGTGACTTATAAAACAATGTACAAACTGACAGATGTGTAAATAGCATTTTAATTTTGTAGCTATGACTTATCAAGGAGCCATATTGAATTTTGAGGTCTGGGTTGTTTGGAAATCTCAGCCTTTTCAAGTCACCAAGCTCACTTTGGGAGGTTTCCATTGATGTTTTTTTTCTCACTTAGAACTTGGAAAGCTGAATTTAGAGTGTTAAGAAACCACACCATTAAACTGGCAGCTTTTTAACTTTCTGTTGTGGCTTGTTGTGCCATAATGCTAATGCTAACTTATATTTAAAGAGGATCAACAAAACTAATTTGGTTTCTGCCGTGTTCATTTTATTTTTGTTTTCCTGCTAGCACATTTTTTGCTAGCATCAGAACTTGTGTTTTTGTTTTTATTTTAATTGTGCGTGTGAGCTATTTGCAGTCCTGACTGCCCTTCATTTCCGCACTAATGTATAGGAGTTTGTTATTAAGTCACACAAAATGTCCAAGTATTTACTGATTATTATTATCCTTTTTGACCAAAAACATAAAAAACCTTGTTAATTCAAACAAAAGATGTTTTGACCAGCTTGTTTTAATTAAATGAAGTTATGGATGCACAATATTGGATTTTTGGCCGATACCGGATATGCAAAACTTATTTGGCCGATAACCAATACTGTACCAATATTTTTTCCTAGACCTACATACAGAGACTACATAGCTTTCTCTGCTGTGGAATTAAAATGCTACATTATTCTGCATTTGTCATTTTGGCCTGCTAACAAATGCAGATGTCAAAAAAGGGGGCCAAAAAATGATGAAACACTTCAACTTGGATTGTGTTTATTCATGACTTTTACTCTTTAACACAATGACAACACTTGAACAGTGCAAATTTGTAAATTTTCACAAATCCAAACTCAACCAGTTCACAAGCGACAAGTCAAAAGCACTTTAGTAGTAGTGCATTACTTGACAGTTTCTTAAATTAAAAATGAACTTAGAACAGAAGCCTTTTATATTGGTGTTCTTATATATATATATATATATATATATATATATATATATATATAGATATGAATGGCCGATGTCCAATATTTAACTTTATCGCTAATATCATCCAATATCGATACCATGCCGATAATATTGTGCATCCCTAAATGAAACAGTTGTGCTTTTCATTTATTATTAATAAAACACACAACTTTTAATATTTAATTTTAATATCTAATTGAGAGAGGCCAAAGTGCAGCGAACCAGTTTACAAGCCTAATGTAAAAAGCCAGGCCGTGCCCACATCTTTCTCTCACTGTGTTTGTTTTACTGTGTGTTACTCGCAGGAACAATCAAAGAGTCAGCCTATATAGCAAGAATCTGTTTTTTTATTTTATTTTAGAATGACAAATAGTTATGAACATTACTTTTGTTGTTTCAATACACAAGCAAATCCGCATGGACAATCATTAGGTATGAAAAACTGAATAAAATATTTTGTACACATATTTTACAGTACATACTGGAGCTTCTTACTGACAGGAGCAACATGGAGAAAGGCATTGCTATTCATATGGTACAGCTAATTACAAAAGATTTGAAAGAAAAAGCCAAAAATAAGTTATTTTAAATATTAATTACATATACAGAATGTGCAACTTCGGCTAAGCATTTCATATATGTAATTAAGAATTTAGTTTTGTAAGACTTTAAACACAATCTGGAAGTAAGTGGAAGTTATGATGGATAAGATGGCATTGGGAACTCATTGCAAAAAATTAAAATAAAACATAAAAAATATGAAAAACCCAGCAAAACTCAATGAAACCCTTTACAATACCTGACAAGAGTCCATTTAGGGACCTGGGAACAAACGTAACCAAATTTGCCTATTGAACTGCTAGAATTACCATCTAAAGTGCATTTACAGTGTCAGTATTTCCATTTCTTTATACAACAGTTCCTGGGTCTTTTACTTGGTTAGTCCTGACTCCCCCCCCTCCCCCCTTTCCCAGAGCAGAGCACCACTTTGATTGCAGAGAAAAAAAAAAAAAAAAGACATCAAATATCTATTTTTCAAGTGCCCACAGCAAGAAAAGAAAAAAACCAACTTTTGAACTTAGCAATACCCAATTTTTAAACTATGAAATCCAAGAAATTATTCTGGTATTGAACAAAACGACTGCTGAAACATTAAATGAAATAAACACACAAACAAGCTTTACGTTGCGCTCAGTTTCACACAACTGAATGAATAAAGAGTTTCTGGTTATTTTCTGTTCTTTTCTTCTTTAGCCCAAAAACATTCCAACAGTCCGACTCCTCACTGTGTGTATTTGAATTTTAAGACGAGTGTGCAGAATGTTGAACATCACATCTGATGTGTGATGTGTGTTTACTTTTAGCATTTCTTTCAATACTTATTGACATGGGAACAATTTAGCTCTGAAACAGATTTGACATTTTAAATGCTCCTTAAGAGCTCTAATACTTTAACCAAAACATGTAGACAGTCAAAATATGTTGATACAACAGCCAAGATGTCATCTGGATCTCATGAGCATCATCAATTTCTCTTTGCAACACATACAACAAATGTGGTCCAACGTAAACCCAAGAGAAGTTCAACACGGGACAATGACTGTGCTTTGCCAGAGGTCTTACATCTGGGCTTTACTGGAACGAAGACTCAAATTAAACCTCAAACATCTTCTTTGGTCCACATCTATGTACAGTACATCGTTTAAAGTAACTGGCTGCATGGGTATATAAAAAAAATTTGCAAACAAATTCAGAGCAAAACAAAAGACTGCAGTTTTGGCACTGTTCTGTCTCAGTCAAGATGTAGTCAACGCTACGTATTGTAGCAATTCATTCATGTTAGTAAGGCAATTTAAAATGTCCTTTCTTAGATCAAGGAATATACGGTTTCCATAAAAGGTGATTGTGATTACTACAGACAAAAAACAAAAGGTTTCTGTAAGACTCTTGATGCTAGAGTCCATCATAGATCGATAGATTGCAGGAATAAAGATGTAGGCTACAGTAAAATGTGAAATACAGAGGAATAATGTCAACAGTTTTGTCTAAGAAATGACTGAGAGCTGGCCTTCAAAAAGGCTGTAACATTCAATATGCAAACACAACTTTCATCATATGGATCATTTGAAAATTAGGATGTGCTTAATGCTATAATACAGAAAAATGATACAAAAAGGTCACCTGTTAGTCCAGATTTTATTTTCAGATTATGCTGCCTTGCCACAAGAGATGAAAACATTTCGCTACTAGAATATGTAAGAACCAAATCATTTTTCTGGATCAAAATAATAATAATAAATCAACACATTGATCCTACAAAAGAGTGTGCTATCATCCTTAAAGGCAAGTCCAAGTCTTTATTGAAGACTTTGCAGGTGTCATCTGAATGGAAGCCATCCAACAGAGTGTCAGTCTTATTTGTCATTTAAAGGCATCTGATATATTATCTTGGCTGTAAGGAAAAACTCCTTAATGCCGTAAACATTTAAGAAAGGGCAAAGTGTCAAAAGTCACAGAGCTAGTTAGCTCAAGGTAAGTGTTTTGACATGTGCAGTAAAGGAAGTATTATAGCGATGCGGTCACAACTGTGGACTTTCAGTTCTGTGACCATCCTCCTGGTCAAGTTAAATTGAGATGGTACAGACTAGTCAGTAGATTTCAAGCTTAGGATCGCATCTCCCTGTGTGCACTGACTGATCTGGCCTCGCTGATTAGGCGACGGGCATGTCTTTCATCCCGCACCCCAGCCTCCCACACACTGCTCTCTGTTAACAAGGCCACGCGACTCATTGTATCAATGCCTGCCGCTGCCAGAGATGAGGCGTACATGGGCAGGCCAATGGAGATGAGCCAATCAGAGACGGTGCTGATGTTACTGATGGGCGAAGGCTTTCGGCACATCTCTGTCAAACCACCAGAGGGGATCTGAGTGACACAAATGGAGAGAAACACATCAGATATAAACTTAAAATCATATTAGAATACCTAGCAATTGCAATTATTATTTTTCTTGTTCAACAATTTCAGCATCCTCACATAAAAGTACAGGTTAATTAGCACTGAAAATAAGCTACAAAGCTGCTGGCATAAAAGTACTCTATAAAAGCCTTGCATTAATGAATTTAATGACATTATAAGATATCCCCAATTTTATTTTTTTTCCTAAAAATGTCTTTGTTGCCTTACAGCCATGCGGTGTTGTTTACGAAGTTCTTTAACTCTGAGCTGGTCCATTGTGGAGGCCACATTTTTGGCAGGCTGCTCCAAGTCCTCGGAGTAACGCTGTATCAGTGCCTGAGGGACACCATATCGGCCGTGCTGATCATGGAAAAAGTGGAGAGAGACGTTTGTTATGAATGAATAGAGAAATGGAAACATTCAAACCACACATATCGAGATTTCCTTGAAGAAATAACATGGAAAAACACTATGGTCCACTCAGTGGGCTGTAAACAAACAAGAAACTGGCTTTATATTATGCATACTGATTAATGACAAGTGCTTTTTAACAGCTTACAATCTGTTTTAGAGTACATTATAGTATAAAAACTGCATGTGTCAAATTGAACAATGACTACTAACAAGTGCTGATAAAGAAGAAATCTTCATTTATGTCCTTTCAGACCTGAGTGTTGCTTTTGCAACAGTTAATTACAACATTGTCCACAACTACAGGTTGTCAAGGACTCAGCTCTGAATTTATTGCACTGATAGCTCAGAACCTTTACAATGATGCATCCTTAATAGCTTAGTTGAGCTGTGGTGTTCCTCATAGATTAGTACTTGACCCTCTGCTCTTCCTCTCAGTTCATTCAAAGCCAGTGCACATGATTTCTATGCAGATGACACTCAGCTGTACCTGCCCCCTTTTACGGGAGTCTCCAGAACATTAGATCTTTATCTGCCTTCAAACCCAAACTTTCCTCTTTGTGATAGTCTTCAATCACGTCTGACATTTATTGAACACCAGACTAAACTGTCCTTCCCCAGTCATGTGGAGTATTTTGCAATTTTTACAAAAAGTGTTAACAGAAAATATTTTTTGTTTGAAATTCTAAAACTGATTTTACAGGAAAATACAATAAATGTCCAAAAAATACCTTAATAAGTCACCACACTACAGCAAAAACATAACTCTCAAGTTGTAAGTAGAGCTTTTCTGTGGTTTCAGGCACTTTTTCACACCTCATCCTTTTGAGTGTGTTGTTTTCCTACTAGTCTTAGGGGCTCCACCATATTTCAGAGGCTGAGCCTGGGGTCTGATAAGTGCCAGAAGTTTTTATGACCCCGTCTGCCTTCAGTAAGATTTAGCCTATAAACTTAACAATCTGAACCGCATCAGAGTGAGACTGAAGCCACAGTCCTTTCCTCTCCGGCTCAAAGCAGCATTATTTATTATTGTACTAAACACACAAACACCTCCTCACCCCAACATGTTCACACAACAAAAAGCACACAATTTCTATTTGGGCTTTTTTTTTTTTATCTGTCTGAAGAGTTCTGAAGTGAGCAGTTATTTTATTGGTCTCAGCAAAGAACAATTTGGACCCGAGTAAAAGTCAAATTATGACTGAGTTAAGTTAAGCATGTCACACAGCTAAAGGGCTAAAGAAGTATGACGCCAACAAGTTAGCCAAGAAGTGTCTTGGACTTTTCACAGTAATTGTGGAAAATATGACTTAGAATGTTTCAGTTGTGTGCCAACAACAAAGTGGTTCTTTTTAAACTGAGCTTTCCACTGTACCACTTTGCTAAAGTTTAGAAAAATGTTTTGAAAAGACCAACTATTGAAAGATGAAGTTCTTGTCTGATGTTTCCATTGAAGCATTGCTAACCTTGTCAGAGTAAGGTTCCTCGGTCAGATCGATGCCCTCAGCCAGCAGCCGTTGTTCCAGCAGGGTGTGCAGATCAGGACTCATCTTGGTGTGGGAAAGCTTCCTCGTGACAGCCATTTTACCTCCAAGATCAGACAGCCATGGAGGATGTACTGCTGGTGCTGTGTCTGATTCTTCACCTATGGATGACGCCAAAGAAGGGGCGCATGGACTCGCTGGCGTACTCATAGTCTTGGCAGGTAGAGCAGGGGCACTGAGCATGTGGCTGGGGCTGCAGCTACGAATTATGGGGCTGCTTGGTTGGGAACGGTTAATGGAGTGTGTTGGAGAGACCGTGGGCGATGGTGAGGAAGACAGGGATAGAGATGGATGACGTATACCATTTACTAGTCTTTCTTTAGATTTCTTGGCAGGAACGGGAGGAGGGATGGGAGGCTTTTTGGTATGAGTCAGGATGACCCTCTCCCCACTTGCACTAGAATCAGGAGGACTTGGAGTGGGACTTGAGAGAGGTTCAGCAAGGTTGGAGGACTGGATTATCGGACATGAGGAACGCAAAGAAAGTTGAGAGGGTATGGGTGGTCTATCAGCTCTCCCTTTAGGGCTTACTGTTGGAAGCACATTTTTAACTGGAGAACTTTCCTCCCTGAACACCTTGATGGGACTGTTGTTTCCTGATCTGGGTATGGGTTTGAGCACAAGCCTCAAATCATCTCGTTTCTGCTCTAAGTTCTGCTCCCAGTTCAGATCTCCAAGAGAGTGGGAACGTTTCCAGGGTCCAGTTGGTGGTGGGGGACCATCAAGCTCCTCACAACTGCGGCTGGTAGGGATAGGGGACTGTCTTTGGGCTTTTCGTAGCCCCCGAAAGTTGAAGCCCTTCAGGGAAGGCTTAACAAAGAAGCCTTTGGGGAACTTTGTGCGCTGGTTTTGACCGTTATGTTGAAAAGCCTCTGAAGATAAGGTCAGGGGTAACGTTGGGTAGTCTGGAGATTGCTGTCCTGCTGATGAACGACTGGAACGGGAAGCTTTCCTGTTCTTACCTGCAAAATACAAGGTCTCTCTTAGAATTGAGAAGTGAAAACATTTATACTTGTGTAAAAACGGACTAACAGAAAGATCATTTTATTAATCATGGGAAGGACTCAGAATTGTTCATGACTGCTCTTCGTCTTTTTTTCCTCTTTCAATTTTTCTCATTATGTCTGCATTCATTGGCAGAATAAGTGTAAGGAAAAAATAATATGCACAACATAAATACCTTAAATCAGTGGAAGCAAACTGACTGCACAAATTATATAGTTTGCCATAACCTTTGGAAAAAGATGGATGCAGTTTTGTTTAAAGAATGCTGCTGATAAGACAATCCAAATCAGACACACAGTATTTACACAAAATAAATAAATGCTTGAGTGCTTCAGGAATAAGATAAGGATTTTGATTCATGGTTTGAATGGCAGATTTGCTGTTGTCAAAGCAGCAATTCCACAAAAAGATTTCTGGATGAAATGCCTTAGAAAACAAAACAGAAAAAAAAAGATGAACTTACCATCTATCCTTCAGCTTAAGAGCAAAATGAATGGATGGATGAAATGGAGGAGAGCCACATAGTGTGGACTGCCAAAGACTAAATAGTGGTATGAAAGTTTTAAGGTCAACAGTTGTATGGCCAAAATGCTTTAAGCAGCTCCCAGATGTATCAAAAATATTTGATACAATCGTTTAGGTACATTAGAGTTAATCATTTCAAAGATCGAACAGATGAATCTAAATTCACAGTGAGTTTGTTCTCAGTTTGAGACATAAAGTTAGAAGATAATAAGTCTTGCTTCAAATTTTAAAAAGCAAAATAAGAAGAGTGGATGTGGTGATTTCACAACTTCAGTTTAAAAACTTATTTTACTAAAATATATATTGTAAAATCAGACACTTACCATTACCAAATTATGTTTACTTATACAGATAGGAGTTACTTTGTATTTTAACAGGAATTTGAAATAGAAATGAAACATGTTAGATAAAGAAAAACTTATTGAATAAAGTGCAGATGTTCAGGGCTCCACAGTAATGTTTAAAAGGATAAAAGTTTTAATATGTGCAATAATTAAAAATCTAATTCAACTCTCTAAACCAATAAGTACAAGATAAAACAATCCATTTGTACAGATTGAAGAGCTGTGGAGCCCTGAACTTGCAAAAAGAAATACCTACATGTTAGACAGCGACTATAAGAACAGTTTAGTGGCATGGAAGAAAAAAAAACAATGTAAAAAAAAAAAAGACTCAACAAAACCAAAAAGAAATGAAGCAGCACCAGAGCCTCTTATTATTCAAGAGAAATCATTTTATTGCACTTTTTAAAATTCCTTCTGCGGCAGATTGTACGCTTTATTTGGTGCACCTGAATGCCACATGTTACACATGACGGAAAAACCAGCACTTACACTGGGACCATACAGAGACAGGAACGAGACAAAGTAGAGATTTATGAGTTATGAAGCCATTAAAAGAAAGTGGAAAAAGATGGGGTACACAGAGAAACAGACGCCTCAAGAGAAGCATGAAATAATAAAACAATACATAAGACAGTAGGGTTTTAGTAGATTTAAAACTTAAACTATCAGGTGAAACTATTTTCAGCCACACCATTTTAGGCACATACTGTGATTGTGCAATGTATTATTCATTATAAACACATGAAAAGTGACATTGTTGTGAAATCGTAGCACTGTACTGCTTCCTGACTTGTATATTTGCTTCTAAGCCTATGGAATCACCACTGCAAGAAAACACAGGTGTTCAATGACACCATAATTGTCTGGAAATGTTTCTTTCTTGATGCCACATTCTGAAAATTCTCAACAGAAGTATTCTATAAGCTCACATTCATCTTCCTGACATCCATCTGTGGGCCTTGAAGCCACAGGTGGGTTAGCAGGGAACACGTGTCCGCAACTGGGCAGCGAGCTTGTTCTTGTTAGAACAGTTCTGCGCACCGGGGCAAGTCTCTCCCTCCGTGTTCCCAACATTGAGGGGTGGATTAGTAGTCTGGAGCCTGGCTCCCTCTCAGCTACAAGTGGACTTTGGCACTGAGGGCACAGAATGCCTAAAGGATGGAAAGAGTAGTGGAAAAAAAGTGGAGTGAAAGCAAAGTTAAAGGGGTGTCTTGTTTAAACCGCCACAGGGGCAGATATGGCAAAAAGAGAGTTGCTGATGCTGATTGGAAGGAGCAGGATGGGTAAAAGCAAGCAAATGAGGTGAAGGAGTGATATAAGGACTAAAGCAGAGATAAAGTAATTCCCATTTGTTTAATTGTGGGGGTGTGATGATTTGACCAAGCGAAGCAATCTTTACCATTTTCCAAATTCTCATTGCTTTCGTAGCACCCAGAGTCCCTCGGGGAGTCACCCACCAGGCCTCGACCGTCGGACAGCAGCTTCTCCTGGGAACCTGAGAGACCGGAGCGCTCCGGATCACTGCTGCCTGCTCGCAATGAGACGCAGAGCACAAAATTAATCATTTTTTAACTCGTTGGACTCATTGTACTTAGTTTAAATTAAAAATATATATATACAGGTAGTCCTCGGGTTATAACGGTCTCGAGTTACGACGTTTCATGGTTATGGCGCATCTCCCATAAAAATTAAAAAATATATATATTTTGAAATTTTATTTTGTAAAGCCGAGTTACGCCGTTTCCGGTTTCTGGTTTTACGTTGTAAACAATAGCGGCGGAGAAATACTGCACTGTACTCTCTAAAAAAGCTAAGTCTGGTCCTCTAGACATTCAAAAAACAA
>JARVGQ010000210.1:20460317-20471115 GCA_031762355.1 Hypsolebias martinsi
CCCCCCCCCCCCCCCCCCCCTAAGAGTCCAGAAAGTACCCATGAGTTTTTGTTCCTGATTTAAAAATTCCACCCAGAGAGCAGACATAAAAGGTGTGAGGGTGTTTTTGTTCTAATTATGCTCTATGTGTGTTTTGTGTGTGTTACCATGTCGAGCTCCTGGGAGACTTGACGTTTTCGAAGTTCCTCCATGCGATCGCTGACGTCACTGAAGCAGGTGTTGTAGTACTCAGCGTACTCCTGAGCAAGGTCATCTATGTTACCCAGAGAACCATCCTAAAGAAAATAAGAAAAAAGATGAGATGCTTTAGCTAACATCCTGGGAAAGAAATGCAAAGAAAACCATAGACTAAAAAGTAAAAAAAATCACGATTTCCATGAGAAAAAATGTACTCGACAAGCAATGCACATAACAAACTGCAACAACGAGGACAACTTTTTTCAATATGCACCATATTTTCAATAAGTCTGCACTAGGGATGCACAATATTATCAGCATAGTATCGGTACCGGCTGATATTAGTGATATAATTAAATATCGGGCATTCCATCAAAATAACTCTGATATAAAAGGTGCTGTTTTTTTAATATATAATGTATATATTATATATTTATAGTGTTACTTCATTTTCAACCCCCTTTTTGGCATCTGCATTTGGTAGCAAGCCAAATTGACAAAGACCATGCACAATAATGTACTATTTTAATTCCACAGCAGTTAAAGTTATGTAGTCTCTGTAAGTAGGTCTAGGGGGGAAAATATCTGTATTGGTATCGGTTATTATCGGCCAAATAAGTTTAACATATCAGCATATCGGATATTGGCCAAAAATCCAATATCATGCATCCTTAGTCTGCATATTAGCCAACTATATACATAAAACACCTAAATATACCCAAGGGCTGAATATTATTTGTTCTCTCTTATCAGGTTCTGTTTAGTATACCAAGCAAGCCAAGATTTTTTTTTTTTGTCTTTGTAGAGGCTCATTTTAAGAATGCCATTTAACTCCGAAAGTCGCCAAACTCTTCAACCGTACACTTTATTTCCTGCTGGCTGTAGTTTAGATCTGCACAGTTCCTGCCTTTGTGGGGAAGACGTGTTTGAGAACAAGGGAGGATGCGGTGCTCCAAACAGAAAAGACCTTGCCCGACTGAAAATAACACTCGCTGAATGCAAACCATATCAGAAAGAGTTGGAACATGAAACTAGGTTTTTAGGATCAAGTCCTTTTAAATCAGTCCTTGATTAATGTAAATAGCAAAAACTAAAAACTACTACAAAGGAATGAATTCATACAATAAGACCAAATAAATTTGAAGATTTAATGTCTTGAGATTAGTGGGAAGACATAAAGTAACCTCTTGTACAGACTGACCCTGTAGACCACAACCCATCTCCTGGCTTGGTCAAAATATAGGCCATTCTGAGGGTGACAGACAACTTCTGCATATTCATCAGTGTTGATCTAATCTGTGCCAGGCAGACAGCTACCATTGAGTCACTGAGCAAGAGTCCGAACAGTATCCCTCAGTATCTGTCTTTCTTAAACGAACTCCCTTTCTGGGTGCCAGGCCACAGATGAATGGGTCCCTCTGAGTGTGGGTGAGGATGCTACACACACACACACTCACTCACATGGACGTCTAGTCAGAGAAAACACACATTGGCATGCACGCACATGTGCACAGGGGATTTAAAAGGCATTGGACCAAAACAAACCAAGGTTAGGCCTATCGTAAACAAAACCGCTCAATAGGAATAAAGTTATTAAAAAAAAAGGAGTTGTTAATGGTTTGATGAACAAAATCTCACTGACAAACATTTTATTTAGGCACTAAGGTATCACTATGGCAGTGATGTATCCTCTTTATGCATTCTGGCCAGACACACGGTTTGAGATGATGAATCCCAGAGGGAGGACTGCCTGACACAGCAGACACATGCTTTTTATTTCAGTGACAAGAAGCGTGCTCTTATTACAGAGCTCCACCTACTAATAACCAGCCACAGATGGAGCTCATCTTTTCTGACAGAAACAGCCAAAGTTATTCTAAAGCTAGAACTTCTCCTAAACAATTAAAAAGCAAATTAAGTGTTAAAAGTCAGGAGTTGTTTTCTTTTATTGATGCAACAGAAGAGAAGTATGCAGGACGCAAACCTCAAAAGATGCGTGCGTTTTATCACTGAAATACAGTGTAGGCGTTGTCAAAATGCTTCCACTCTGAGAGAACAAAGAAATGCTGCCCAAATTTCAGGATTTTGAAATGACAACGTGTCTGACTGTGTGTGTCAACATATTAACATGTCACATTTTGAGGAGAATCTGACAGTGAGAGAAGGCTGACAGTGGCCACCAATTTACCGTAGTTTAAGGTTGTTTTCACACCTTACAGTCTGGTAGACTCTGTTCAATTGGGGACCAAAATTGGGAACATTTTGTTCACATTTTCAGCTGACTCAGTTTGCATTCACACTGTACTGAATCAATCAAGTCAACCTGTTCCCCCACTCGCCTGTGGTGGTGCTGCACCAAGATCTACTGAAGGAAACTACACGAAAACCTCAGAAGACACTGAGCGCAACTTACTTCTGGAAATAAAAACAAAAATGGAGTGGCGTCAGATTTTAGTGGTCTTAGGATTTCTGTTTTGTCTGTGGCACATGTGCCAAACAAACATTTTTCAACAATGGACTCAGCATGAGCAGAAGATGATGCAGAAGACCATGGAGAATGTTGTTTTTCACACAAGGCGGCTGGCGGCTCCATATGAGGTATGAGAAATGCACGTTTGTTTTGGTTGTATTTACACAGAATGCCCTGCAATGTGGTCCACTTCCTGCTTTTGGAGCTATCCTCGGTCCGCTTGCATTCACACTGCATTCTAACCGCGCCAGAGTTCACTTCAACCAAACTGCTAGAGTTCGCTTTTTTTGTCCGCATCAGAGTTCGACAGCGCATTCACACCTCCCCAAACAAACCGGACTTTCTAGGCAAACGGACTAGAGTTAGATTAAAGCGGACTAAGCAGAGCTGGTGTGAATGCACCCTAAAATGTGAGCAGGAGTTTGGAATGGAAGCAGAGCAGATGATTTGCAGTCAGCCAAGAGGAAAGCAAACCTCCAAGTCTGGGAACAGAAAACTTTCTCAAGATTTTTTGGGTGAAAATCAATTTCTCCCACAACTCATGGGACTCGAGTGTTAGAACTTTTTTAGAAACTAAAATTCTTTAGCATCTTAAAACCTCCATGGATGTTGAAATTAAACGAAATAATGACTAATGCTGCTTCGGATGATGTAACAGCTACTCCACCCTGGATGTGGGGGGAGACCAGCTCCTCATTATGAGTTGGAACAAAAGCAACAATGGTCCTACAATAAAAGGAACACCCAAGCAAAAATGCAGGATGTTTGGTGTGTATTTGCAGTAAAGGCAATGCATCATCATCATTATTGGCATTATCATTTCAAGCTAAAGCTTTAAATAGGTCACTCGTAATGCACAGCTGAGATGTGTAACAATCTACCGAAACAAAATGAGACATTTAGCTGTCATTAGTGTTCCAAGAGTTTGTGCAACTTAGAGCAGATAACAGTTTTATCGTAAGTAGCAGATGCTTTTTCTTAGTATCATATGACGAGCTGTTTTCTGTTAACATTCATTTAGGGAAGCACAACTAATTATCCACACCACTCTAAAAAATACAGTTAAAATCTAACAAGCCATGTGCAGAAAAAATAAATAATATTACTCTTTTGGATACTTAATATCCATGATATCAAAAGAAAAGAGAAGGCAGGGACTGCACACGTGATGGTGAAGTATGCCGCTGGTCAATCTGCCATGGAATTCCACACATTCCTGCTAACACAGACATTCCTCCAAAACATCCTTGCAATCAAAGGCAACACTATCTGCTGGATTAAATGTTTCATGTTTTCTG
Source organism: Hypsolebias martinsi (assembly GCA_031762355.1). Lineage (NCBI taxonomy): Eukaryota > Metazoa > Chordata > Actinopteri > Cyprinodontiformes > Rivulidae > Hypsolebias > Hypsolebias martinsi. The sequence continues at coordinate 20,464,263 of JARVGQ010000210.1, forward strand.
TGTTTGATACAATGAACTGAACAATAAATCTACCATATATTCACAAATATATTATTTATTTTGATATAGTATAAACCGATCACTTTATTCAGAATCTCATTCAAATTACTTACATTTAAGCATACATTTATTTTACTAATTTGATCACATTCTGAATGCAGTCTTACTTACACAGCCCAGAAAAACTCTACAATTCAGAACTAGATTAAACTCTCAGACTGGCAGACTTTATTAACTTCTTTTTTTTTTTTTAGGTATTGTATTTTTCAGACTATAAGGTGCACTTAAAATCCTTTAATTTTCTCAAAAATCGACAGTGAGCCTGATAATCCGGTGCGCCATGTATTAATCCGGGCTGTGCTTACTGACTTTGAACTGATTTTAATCTGTCAAACTGAACTTGTTTAAAACATGTTCTTGTTTTTTGTATTTCGCCCTGTTTGACGGCACCCCAATTCATTGTTTTGTACACTACTCTTATTTTAACTGCATTCTTTACTGTAGCTAGCTTGTATAAATTAAGGTTGAATGAATGAAAGTTTCACTTAATTAATCCTAACTAACCCTAACACTAACCCATTCATTGATATTGTGCCTTATAAGCTGAAACATACAGGAATCGTAATACCATTAAAGACTGAAGTGTTATATTTGTGTTTTATTACCAAATCATCTGAAATAGGCCTGTGTAAGAAAATATTATGCTCAAATTTCATACCCTGGCAGTACATTTTGTAGTTGTTCCCACCCCCCCTTTTGGGGGTTAGACTGGTAAAAACATTTCTCTATAGTTGTTGTGCAACTAGTTTCACTTTAACTGTTCTTATAAAGTGGAAAAACTGTGTTTCAAAGACAAAACATGAAAGTGTGTTTTAAAAGTTGGAGAAAGTTTATTTAAAACAGAATTTCCCATTAAATTTTTTCTTGTAAAGTTACTAAAAAAATTCCCCAGACTGAATGAAAGGCAATTCCATCTTTTGGTATTCTTGTTTGTTCCAGATTTTAATCTTGCAACTCGATAAATGTTTCCCACATCATGCTGAATAGGGTCTCAGATCGCAACAGCTTGCTAACTTTAAAAACAGAAACCATTAAAAAAAAATAAATTAAAAGCTGAAGGCTTTGTCCGGTTCCCTCTATTGAACCTGAATCTCTTTGTTCAACATAATGGGACTCTGATACAGAGGCTGAATAGTACGACATAACTTTTGTCATGGGGTAACTTTATGACTGCTCGTACTCCTTAAGGAAAAAACAAGAAAAACAAATCAACAATGCCAGTTTGGAACAGAGCTGTGCTCCTGACGTCACATCACAATGTCAGTAGGATGATCGCTTGAACTTGGTACACATCAAGATATGAGACCAGATTGCAAACCGGTATTTATTGTATTGCTTTTGACTTGTTTTTGCTCAAGAAAAAATTATCTTGATTCAGCATGAGTCAGCAGCACGCCACCTTAAAAGAATCATCTGCCAAATAAATTTAGCACATAAAAAATAAAGTGCTCGGTTGATTATTTATTTGTTGTACCAGTGCTTCTTGGCAATAGTGCTTATATCATTGGAATGCTTGTTGATTTCCCATTAAATTGCATCACATTTGCTAAGCAAATGCCAAGTTGCCAAATCTTTTCTTTGGATGCCAAACAGTTTATTCTGCTATTGACTTGTTTGGTGTTGTAGACTGGATAGTTAAAGTCTTAAGGAACAAGACATATTGGCTCCTTAATTTATTCAAACAGTGGCCTCAGTAGCATGTGGAAAAACATACACAGGCACAATAGCCTGGCAACCACTCCTCACAATGCTCACCTGGTTAAACACTGATGTGGGATGGCATCCCAGTCTCAACTAGCATTTGCCATAAGTCATCCAATGTGGTTATGTTGATCACTGAGGAGTGAACAGCATGCCGAAGCTGATCCCACAAATGTTCCGTGGGGTTGAGATGGATTACAGGCAGGCTGTTCCATCTTCTTCACTGCCAAATTTTAGAGGTCGTCTCTGATAAACCCAGCTCTGTGGGGGTGAGCATTGTTATCTTGGAGTATAGAGTTCAGTCCCAGAATTGGGAGGTATGGGATTGTTACTGGTTGCTGACAATCAGACTTGAAAAATCAGAATGAAAATTATCAGAAAATGTATTTATTTATTAACCTTTATTTAACCAGGCAAATCCCATTGAGATCACAGATCTCTTTGGCAAGGGAGGCCCAGGATAATATAAATAGGATAATATAAATGTAAAATAGGAGGCAATAGCAGAATAAGCTGTCTGACATTGGTAGAAAAGATTTCACAAAATTTTCAAGGGTCAACCCACATGTACTGTACTCTGCTGCTCAACCCACAAATGCATTTTTCTAACAAATTGTGGCTTCATATAAGAATAAAAGGGCTTTCCAACGGCATAAAATGTATTGTCAAGAAGCATTATTACAACAGAGAAAAATCAACCAAGCACAAATTTCTTACGTCCTGCTGCAATAATCAATCCAGATAGATAAATTTCACAAGGTTGAATCAGATCGTCTATGTTTTTTTTCTTTGTTGAAACGTTGTGTCTTTTATCCGTAAGACCTTCCGCTTGAGGAGCTGCAAGCAAACTCAGTCTTATAAATGGCACCTTTCCATAGTGGATTAACCAGTTTGCTGGTGACAGCAAAAACTAGTTGTTCACATGCAAAAGGAGGACCATCAGCCTAACAGTTAATGCCATGATGGCCACTTGATTTTCACATAGAGCTGATTGGTGGATATTTCTGGATATTCCCAAATACAGTATATAGGATCTGTACTCAGTCAACTCTTTAGTTAGCAGCTCAGAACATCACATACCAAAAACTACTGTATGGACTTTGTGGATAAGGTGAGGGATGTCAGGTTTCTTCTGATGTCACATCATTCTTTAGATGCGTTCCTGCTGATGAGGCAGTGGAGCTGGTCTGTTTAAAGTTAAAACTGGACACCACTTTTAGCAGAAGGGTCCACTCTTTCCACAGCGCAACTCTGATAACTGTTAAAACTGTGCCTGCAGTCAACCTACTTCACACAAAGGGGGTAATATTATAGGCAGAAACATGAGTGTGCTATGGTGTTGGCCCCGTTTCTCCTACTGTTGCAAACCTGCACATAGAAGAGGTAGAAAAAAAGAGCAATGGCATCCTTTTCAGGGACACCAAATCATTGGTTCAGGTAAGTTGATGACAACTGGACTAAAATTAAATCTCAGGAAGTGCAACATTTCACTGATCACAACAACTCTGTGATTAAATATAACAAGTCCACACAAGAAAATGTAAAAGATGGCACACTGGCCTTCTTGGAGTGTGAGGTCTCAGTCTTTGATGACATTTAGAAACTGATGTGTGCCACAAACCCACCCACAGAGACCAGTACTTGTGGTTTGACTCACATCACCTGTTGCATCACAAGTTAGAAGAAGAAATCTCACTCAATAAAGATCCTGGAGCAATGTGGATATCCTAACTGGGCCTTCTTGAAAGCAGATAAGAAATCCAAACAGGACTCCAGACAGCCATCAGGTGAAAAGTAGGAACCCAAACCCTGGGTCTGGGACCGGTGATCATTCCTTATGTTGCAGGAGTTTCAGAGAAATGGAGATGTTTATTTTCCAAACATGACGTCCGAGTAACTTTCAAACACCAAAATGCATAACAGCAAAGACTTCCGGTAGTTCATCCCAAAGCTCCAGTCCCCTGGAACAAACCAAGTACTGGTAATGTTGTGGTTTACACTCATCTGTGGTCACTCTTTCAAGGATTAAGATTCTTGATTAAGAGGAATGTTGGTTCAGGAGCAGAGTTAAGAAAGTCATCTTTTGGAGCTTTGCCATGGTCTCAACTCTCGTTGGTTTCATACCACACCACATCAGTTAAGTAAAGGTTTTGTCAAAAGACGAAACCTTTCAACAAAGAAGAACCTATCCAGAGGACCTGACTCAACCATGTTAGACAATTTTTTAATGTTTATCACCATAAACAACATGCCAAGCTCATTAGTTAGCAATTTTTATACTATTATGTTAATTAACTTACACACGGCAACCAAAACAGAAGAACAGAAACAAATAGATGACAAATTAAACTGATTTTTATGAGGATCTATATAACCTGTGGGACTTGAGGAGTGTTTGTGATACATTGCATCGCATGATGATAATGATGCAGATGATTGTGAAAGATACTGAAGGCAAGCTTTTGACAAAACAAGAATCTTGCAATGCCATTTTTAGGTTAAAGCTGGCTTTAGGAGCCAATAATGGGACCCATAAAGCCACAGCTCACTCTTTTTCAGATAGCTTCCTTAGGATATCTGCTCATATGAAACACAGCTCTGCCATCACTGCAGAAGAAGCCTACCACATGTCTGACATCAGTAATGAGTCTGGTCAAGAAAGGGAAGTAAAGTTATGGAGAGTAGCAACAACAGGGAAAATTAGGTGACTGCAGACTGTTTGAACATTGTTTGCACAGACATAAAACAACCTATTTGACAATACCTTGGCAGAAGTATACGGAATCATAACCTATCATTGTGCTTTAATGGTTTGTGGGAACAGTTTTGGAACAAGAATATTGTAAAACTGAAAACGTTTGAGACAAAAATCAATAATCTCTGGAGCAGCGTCCGATCCTTAAATTTACAGAGCTCTCCATTTTATATGATGAGGGGTTTTCAGAAGAGACAAACCCCCACCCATGCTGCATTCAATACCACAAACCTCTTTTCAAGAAGAGAAGGATTTCCTGCAGGCAAGTAAAATATTTCAACAAGACCTTGACTCAACGAGGACTTTCGAGCAAAAACAGAGAATGCTCTTATGGCAAGATACAGGGAAGTGACTGTTACCCTGTGATTTAAAAAAAAAAAATCTCTAGTCATCATTTAAAAAAAAAAAAGCGAGTTTTTTCCCATATAAATAAATCCCAAATACACAGAATTCATTTTGGACAAAATGGAAAGAAAGAAGGATATTGGTGGCTGCAAATGTTACCTCAAAAAGCACTGTATTTATGTACAGTGTAAAGAATTAACATATTGTACATGTAAACTACTATGACATTTTTGAGATTAAGCTTGTTTTAAGATGCCAGCAATCCACTTCAGTCATGGCCCTGCTGTTACTGTCAGCTTGTCTATACGATCAACATAGCACGGACAAAGTGCCTCTACCTCTGCTCTGTTTTCAAAACTGAAGCCATGAGAGGCTCTGACATATTTTTGGAATCAGAGGTTGTACACTAGCATAGCTTTTAAGTCTCATCTACACATCTGAGCTTTATTTTTAATTAAAAATTTATTTTTGTTTAAGTGGAGTGTGAGGGCTTAAAACTTACAGGGATTTTATTAACCCCCTACTGGAATGTTGGTCTTACTCCAGCTTCAACTTCCAGGTTCCCAATGGATGTCTAGTTTTCTTTAATGATTGCTGGTCAGTGCAGACAGAACTAATCAATACTTCTCAAACGGAGGTCATTTACAGAGCTATCTACAAGTACGATACTAGTTGATAACCTTTGCACAGATACCAACTTCAAAGAGGCTCTGAACTGTCTCTTAAAGCCCTGGAAGGGGGCATAAGAGGCAGAAAATTGAGGCAAATTCCCTTCAAAAGATCCTTACTGGCAGTTCAAAGCCACAAGAATTATTGCTTGTGCCCAAGTGTTAAAAGTTGCTTTTCCCACATTTGTTTCAAGGTTAATAAAATGATCTCCCAGCATAAACAGGTGACCATGCTTTCGTAGTAATTCAAACTAAAAACATCCTTCCACAGATTACTGTGTATGGTAAACTTCAGAGGCTTAGAAGGATATGGATAATGATATAGATTCACAGTCAAAACACAATAAAAACTTATTTTGAACATGCAAATGTAAATTATGTTACTAAACAGTGCAATTTTTTTTGCCTGTCTGCACTGCTACTTGAATATTAATTATTTAGTTATTGTGTGTACTGAAGGACATTACAGCAAGGATAATGACGTGATTTTATTAAACTGAACTTTCAAAAGCATAGTGTAGCTCTTGGGTGTGGACAGCTCATACCAGACTAACAACTCTTGATTTTGTGTTGACCAACTTTAAAGGCCATTTCCTTGAAGGCTACAAAGCCAGACAAAACCTATTGAAATTCTAAATGCAATGTTTTTATATATAGTATCTTTATTTTGTTGTAACATAGATATGCTCTGAATCTACAATGTGTTTGAATATACAAAGTAGGAGCCGAAGCAAAAGGTTACGATAAAGTTCACTATATGTTCATAATAAAGGGCAGTGTTGTTGGGATTTTCCTAATGGCATTTGGTAGTCTGAAACAAACCAACAATAGTCTGTAGGTTTCTTGAGTATTAAAAAACTACAGCCAAAAAAAAAAAAAAAAAAAAAAGCTAGATGTTAATGTTGGTGAAAGCCTTACATTTACCCTGTGTGGCTGTAGACCATGTAATAACATGGAGGTAAGCTTGTTATTTCCAGTAAATGCATGTGATGACACAGCGTCACTACAGAAACTGACAGTAACCACATAGGCCAACCAAGTTTCATCTTTCACACTTCTTATGTTCTTGCAGCTAAATAAAACGCAACACGTGAATCTCGTAAGTTTGATAGATTTTAAATGACATAAGACTGAGCAATGGTGCAAAAACTTTACCTCAGAATTGGTCAAAGTTTGACAGATGCTCAACAAAAACAGCCACTGCTTTTGTTTCATTCATGAATATGTTGGTAAAAAGCTTTTGTTACAAACCTGCAAACATGTTAAAACTAGATATTGGAACTGAGCTAGCTGCAAAGAGTTAAAAATACTTTTTTTGATTAAG
>JARVGQ010000210.1:20495206-20507892 GCA_031762355.1 Hypsolebias martinsi
CTCAGCCGCCTGAGGAAGTAGAGTCTCTGATGAGCTTTCTTGATCAGGCTGGTGGTGTTGTTGCTCCAGCTGAAGTTATCGTTCATGTGCACACCCAAGTGCTTGTAGCTGGAGACCACTTCCACTGCAGATCCTCTTATGTTCAATGGGGTGTGGTGTGGGTGTGTTTGTTCCTTCTGAAGTCCAAAATCATCTCCTTTGTCTTTGTCATCTAAGTCCCATCTTAAAACCTATCTATTTTCCAAAACTTTTGACACCATGTGTGATGTTGATTTTATTATTATTCATTTGACATTCTTTTTACTGTTACAATTTTATTGCATAGCTGTTTATGTCTTTTTAATTTTTTTCTTGTATTTTATTCCTTTTTGTGCTTTTTAACTTGTCTGTACAGCAATTTGGTCCTGTATGGGTTTTTTTTAAGTGCTTTATAAATAAAGTTGGATTGGATTGGTTTTTTCTTAACAGAACACTTTGCTGTCAGACTGCAGGTTTACTTGTGGTTCCTAGAGTTTCCTAGAGCAGAATGGGAGGAAGATCTTTCAGTTATCAGGCTCCTCTCTTGTGGAACCAACTTCCAGTTTATGTCCGTGAGGCTGGCACGTTGTCCAGTCTTAAGACTGGGATTTAGACTTTCATTTTTTATAAATCTTACAGTTAGGTTCAGCTTGTTATGCTGATATAGTTTTAGACTACCAGAGGACAAATTGACCACATTTCCTTAAATGAATTGTTAAACCTGAATAGTTTTCATTTGGTACTATACTGTATTTCTATCTTAATGTAATCTTTGACCTGCCATTGTGTATCTGTTCCTCCTTCCTGTTCTTCTCAAACCCAGCTGGTCGAAGCAGATGGCCACTTGTCCTGAGCCTGGTTCTGCTAAATGTTTCTTCCTCATGAGGGGAGTTTTTCCTTTCCACTGTCGCCTTCATGCTTGCTCAAGATCTGATGGAGTTAAATTCAAAGCAGTCTTTTTCTGTTTACCAATAAAGTGCTGGTTTATCTTTACTGGAGCGCCTCGAGTACGTCTGCATTCCTGGATCCAATACCTCTCCTGCCATATAATAATAATTTGAGGCTTTGTGTAGTTTTCATTTGTCTCTGTCTGACAAGTTGGCTCTAAATGAACCACACAACTCGCACGTGTACTGCGAGCTCAGCTCAACCGCTACAGCCTTCCACTTTCGCAGGAATTTATCTCTATTTTAACCCATCATTAAGTACAGACCCAAAAAAATATGAACTGAGTGGTAGTGATGAATCAAAAAGAACACAAAACAAAACCCATCGTTTTTAATTACCTGCAAGTAAAACATATGGTAATGAGCCGTGGTTGTAAACCGTGCTTTTAAACACAGATTTTTGTGATGCCTTTGAGCTCTTTTGGTGGTTTACTCAATCATTTTGTTAAGTATTTTTTTTATAAAGGATAAAAACAAACAATTCATATGTAAAGCAATGCATTAATCTAACTTTGCATAAATTATTGCAAAGTAGGAATCAGACATTAAACTGTAACGTGTCTAACTCTGGTTGTATATTAGTCATGTAATTGGTTGTTGCAGAACTTATGACGGAGTAAAAGAAGCTTAAAGGTTGCCATGGTAACCAATGTTTGGCATATAAGCTGCAGTTATGGTTGCCTCGGCCTGGCTAGAGCTCATTACTGGCTGTTGGGGAGTCCAGTCTGAAACCTCTGGTCCAAACAGTGTTTAAAACCCAATTAAACACCTCTCTGCCTTCCACTGGCCTTGGTTGGTTTCTGTTAACCCACAGATTTGATTGCGTGCAAATACATCATGTCCAGGCTCGTAAATAAAACAAATGTAGGAGTCAATGATCATTAGTGTTAAGAGTTAAAGACTGTTGAGAATGATGAAGGTCAGCCAATGCACCAGTAAAAGCCAGGTTCACTAATCCATCCCCTACGGACAATTAAACCAGGTCACTTGAGCTACAGATGGTTCAGTTTAACACATTTTCATCAACAACAACAAAAAAAAAAAGATGTCTGTTAAAATATAAACTGCTGATTTAGCTTGAGATATCTCGTAAATAAGATGTTAAAAAAACGTATGCTAAAAAAGGCATGTTTTTATTTTTGAACATACGTTTAAATTAATGTATATTAATAAATTTGCCAATCAACACATTGTCAAAAAAGTAAAAGCATGTGAAACTCCTAAAACAGTCCTGGCTCATCCAGCGGGTTGAAAAACCTGCTGAAATAAAACAATTTATCAAGAGGAGCATCAGAAAAAATTATTCCCTAGAGGACACACACACACACATATACATGTACAAGTGTGCACACACATGCACACACACACTGTTGTTGGCAGGGATGTTTGGAGCTTCAGGGTTTGGTGCTGAGCCCGTACTGAGATCAACATCTTGTGCAAATTTGCCTTTTTGCAGAGACAAGTGTAACATTTATCCTCTTTTGTTCCTGATAAGCCGCACTGTCACACAACTAAAACAACAAGAATTGTGCAAAACAACTGTAAACATCACGTTTTTAGGGGATTTAAAGCCAAAAAGACGATGTCAAAACTTTACCGGACTCTGGATTTGGTCTTCTGTTTTAAAACGCAGCATACATTGAGCCTGTGTGATTAAAAAGGCCCCGTTTAAAACTGATTAGTGGATATGATGAAATGTGTGGCTCACAAAAAAGGGGTTTAAAGTGAATATCTCGCAACAGATTTCTCAACGCACGATACTGTATTCCTTTTCTCGTTCCAAGTCTGGACTACGTTTGCAGGACAGCTGTGAGATGAACTAATCCAGATGATTTCAAAGCCAAAACCAGTGTCTTCACACAACATGCTGTATAACTCAGGTTTGTATAACTTCAGGTCTCTCTTGTAAATGAGTCCCAGAGACTCAATGGGATTAACCTGTATAAATAAAGGTTGAATGAAGAGCAACATGACACTTTCAATATCAATAAGTCTGTCACATTGACATATTGTCATCTCACAATAACAGCTAAATATGTATGTGTGCGTGTTTTCACACAAATGTCTGCAGTTGGAAGCCCACAGACAGCTGGTGGAGGCATGTTCACAGCAGCAGCCCGAGTTTCATCCATTATGTCATGGTGTAGAAAAATATGGAACAAAATGAATTGGTCATTGTACGTAAATCAGAAATTTGACTTCTTTTTCTGTGTAACGTGATGAAAAGATATGGTGTAAACCATGCAATAAATATAAGAAACGTCTTAAAAGAGGGAATTTCATGGGTCCAGGGGGCAGGATAAGGGTTTTATAATCCACAGCTGAAGTAAGAGCTCCCCCTGGGGCAAAAGGACAGATGATACATTTGTCTGCCCTGGTCATGTTAGGACAAGGCAAATGTTCCACCAAGACAAACATTTTTTAGTCATAAATGACATAAAAGTAAAAACCTGAAAGACTCATAAAATCAGAATCCTGATTTACCCACTTGACCAGGGGTTCTCAAAATTTTTGGGTTCAGGGACCCCTTACAGGGGAGAAAACGTTTCAGGGACCCCCTCATAACTCTCATGTTTATTAAATCATTTTCTTCAGTTTGTCTCTTTAATGCAATGGGAATATCTGTGTAACATAAATACTTAAGACCTGTTCTTTAATAATGTTAACACAATTTTTATGCTTTTAAACATGGGGTATTTTTTTATTCAAGACACGATATAATTTTTATTTCAACTTCCAAAATTTACAGTTTTGAGAAAATTAACAGTATTAAAATCCACTTTAAAACTTTACTCACATAATGAACATAATAAATGTATCGCCACTATTACAGAAAACTCTTTACATAAAACTGAACAGAATCATAACAGCAGTAGTCAGACCAAGTAACAGGACTTCATTTGTAAACAGATCAATAGCGTGTGGGGGGTGGGGCTCCCCCAGGGAATTGTGAATAAAGCCAATGTGATTTCCTGCATTTTGGTGTATTTTAATGGGTTGTTAAACATCTACTGATTGTAAAAGAAAAAAAAAAATTGAGGACCTCCAAGCACTGGCTTGCGGACCCCCAGGGGTCCGGGGACCCTAGTTTGAGAACCATGGCACTAGATTCCACAGGATAACTTGTTAAATTATTACAATCAGTCAATCAATTAATCAGTCAATCAATCAATCAATTGTGTAAAATTATGACATTGTAGCCATTTTTGTTGAATTTAAAACAAAAGTTTTGCTCAATCTCAATGTTGCATGATGTAACACTCAGTGTATTTTGTGAATTACTTTTTAGCTACTACTGTGTCAAATTTTAGCTCAATATGTTTAAAACTGACAGTCATCCATTTTTTGTATTTTCTATGTTCAGTTGGTTGTGGTAGCCATCTCAAATTGAACTTGCTTCAGGAGTTGTGCTGTAAAGATGCAGACAATGATTTTTTTTTTTTTCTTTTGCATTCGTTTAAAATTCATCCAGTGGTTCATGAGATATTTAGCTTGCAAATAGAGTTTTAAACACATCTGACACAACCAGTGCTCAGAGTGCAAGTTGGAGCTCAGTGTCAGCTACTACCACACACAAAAAAAAAAATACTAGCTCAGCATCTCCAAAACAGTTACAGCTATTTTTATGTTACTTTCCGCAAGTTTTAATAAAACTTGTCCAGAGGTTATTCAGATATTTTGGAAGCAGAAAGACACAAGAAAATCATCATAATCCACATGTGATTTTTTTTTGCGGCAACAAATAAATAAAGACAAGAAGATGGTTAGTAAAGCTTCCAAAATCATATTTTTTGAGCTAAAACACAAATTTTCATGTTACAAGTTCCATCAAACACCCGGCACATCAAGCCTAGAGTGCCAAAGAAGGAAAATAACCCATCTTCCAATTCAATCCTCTGTCTTGACCTCCAGACTGCTGATAAAAACACAACTTTATGTGCAAACAGGTTCATGCACAAGTGTGTCTGAGAACGAGGGAACGATTTATGCACTGTTGGAACAGAACATACATTCCTGATCTGTATCCATGGAAGTGGTTGGTACGTCTATGATTATTTTTTCATCCACGGCCGGTAGTGCAGCTGTCCACGGAGGGGGTAAAAAGCAACCATTCATTTATGGACATACAAACTGATGATTGAATCCGAGGCTGGACAGGACTATGCTAGCCTTGACTAAACAACCGTTCTACGGAGGGACGGGATGACCATGCTACAAAGTAGACAATGTCAACACAGCAACTGCAACTGATGTCCAAAAACCATAAATCTGTTATAAATATGACTGATAATGTACCATGCCAACTGCAGACCAAAACAGGAACATGGCTGTGCAGTCCACCATCCAGCAAAGTCACGTGGCGGATGGTATAAAAACCTCAAACCACCAGCCTTACTTTCACAAAATGCATGACTGAGTAGAACAAAAAAAACCTCACCATAAAAGATTTTTATAAATAGTCCTGGGTTCACCATGTACTCCCTGAATGTACTGAATGTAAATATGAATGATGCTATAAATAGTTTTGAGGTTTTGTAAACTGGATTGTGCATGGACCAAGTTCTTATTGTTAGAAAAATATCAACCAAAGCTTATTTTTTTAAAGACTTTCAAAGGAAAAACGTTTGCTGAATATAAATATATCAATTATAGATCGGTGTATTCTTGCTGGCATCTAAATCTAACACTTAAATATCACTTGTTGCATCAAAAAAAAAAAGTAAAAATAAAAGCAATACAGTTCTCTAAATTTCCTTCAGGATAAAGCATTTCTCACTAATTTATCATTTACCACTAGACTGAGGAACAGCATCTACCCTGAAGCTGTCTAACCAGGAAAATCACTGTAATGCCATTTTAATTGCTGATATGTCACTTTATCCATGCTGCTGATTCCTTGCCTTTAAGCTGCTGTACCCATCTGTCACTACACACCCATGTTCAGGCTGTTGTTTAATATATATTATTTTACTTGTACATTATTAACATTTAACGCATTTCTTAGAACCTTGTATACCATTTCTTATACTTTATTTATTTATTTATTTTTGCTTGCTGTTTTTGGGTGTAACTGGGACCTTGAGTACACAATTTCGTTCCACCTCATGTACCACATGGGATGTGAACGACTATAAAGAACCTTGAACCTTGATTTATGTTGTTGTTTCAAACTAACAGAACCAATTTGGGTTAGCAGTCGTCAAAATGTACTCCTTTTCTTTTGGTCCCTAATTTAACTGGTTTGGTTGAAGTCATTTTAATGTGTTTGATAAACAGAAAATACTGTTCCAAAAAAATAAAAATACAGTATGTTTTTTTTTTTAAACTGAGATCTTTAATCCATATAAGTAAAAAAAAAAATAAATAAACAAATGTGGCCTTACTTATTAACTGAAAAAATATATATACTGTATTTATTAGGAAAAATGTATTCTGACTGACTCAGTTGAAATAAAACCCAATCTGGCCTTTGTTAAATAAACTGTTAAATAAATAAATAAACCAACCATTGGAATATGTTGACCAAGCCAACATTTAGAAAACACCAAGAATTGCTTCCTCTTAAAAGTAAACATCAAATTGCATTGACACGTTTCAGATTTTTTAATTTGTTTTAATTCAGCAAGTTTTGTGAGTGTATCATTGCTGACGCAGCATGATTTACAAACTGGCCTGCTGCCAGCTTTTGTGGGAATGTGGCTCATTATGATGCATGTCAGCTTTTTTTTTTTTTTTGGCACACAGTTACATTTTTACTGAATTTTACAAATACTACTACTACATACAACTTTTGCATGAGCGTGGGCACAACAACTTCTTTGATTAATAAAAATTAAACAGTACATGACGGACAAAAGTCCCCACTGAAATGAATGAGTTAAGACAAAGACTGATCTTGGCAACAAATGAATTAGCTAATTTTATATTTAGCTTGACAATAAATGTGAAATACATTATAAACAACATTTATTGTGTTGTACTGCAAAATCACATGTAACTAATTTTAAAAATAGGATTGAAGCTCATGGATTAAGTTCTTTTAACAGACTTGAGCCATCTGCATTCAATTGATGAAAACATTCCCAGCACCACATGTGAGGTGAGTCTCTTTCTTGTGTGTATTTGTGTGCATGGGTGTGTGTCAGAGGTTTTCACCCAGATTTGAGATGCCTGTGAAGTATCACATGCAAGAGTTTCAACAAGAAGCGGGGTGGAGGTGGGGGGATCAGGGCAGCTTTAGTTATTAACCAAGATGCAGAGTGTGAGAAAGTCCTGGAGGCAGACTAACTGCAGCTGATACGAGTCTCCTGGGATTTCCCCTTTGCTGAGGTCACCCCCTCGCACTCCCAACACTCATACATCACTGCTCACATCACCACTGATCTCCGCCAAGCCGTTGCCATAGGCAACACAAACAGGAAAGTGCACATGTGCATTTGCATGCTTTGTGTTAAGCAAGACAAAAAGCATTTATTGTTTCAATGAAGCATGTGGAATGTTGAAAACCAACACAAAAATGCAAACACCTGGAAAAAAAATGCAAGTTTTCTGTGTATTTATTACCAATAAGCTAAATAAGCCTTACTGGGCTCTGTAAATATAAAATGCAATAAAGCACAAGATTTCTTCCATGTCTTCTATGTCTCTCTTTGTGCAAGCTGTATTTAGTTGTGTGTAGTTAAAAGCTTTGGTGCTCCTCTTTGTGCCAGTCGATGCCAGGAATCCTGCAGGTGAAGCGACATACCAGCAGTAATCAGGGCTCTTTGTGTCCACACACACAGAGTGGGGCTATAATCAGTGAATGTTTCACTGTAATCCTCTCATCTCAACAGGATGAGCAACCTGTGACATGGAAACGTGGCAGCAGACTGGTTACAAAATGGATTTAATAAAGTGTAGAAAAGTTTTTCAGTAAGAGCAGCAGCTGAAGCTGCTTATAAACTGGGTACGCATGTAAAGCTCTGTGAGGACATGCATGCAGAGCGCTGCACTAAATCTGTTTTTTGTATTTTGTTAGCTTGGTTACACTTTGCATACATTTAGTGACAAAAACACATGCACACAGCGATATCTAGATACAAAGTGTGGGTACAGTGAAAATAAATTTAGCAGAAAATGTAATAGGGATTTAAAATTTTAAATATTTCCTTCACAGATTACTGTACGTGCAAGGAACCATTGTGGCAAAGCAGCAAACCCATCAAAAAGCAATTAGGCAGCAGAATGAAGGGCTTTTCAGCAGATGGCAGAACTTTACAAAAGACAGACATTTTGACAATCATTGCTATACTGTCCACACATGCAGTATTTAAAAAGACACTTCTGGAGAAATTGTGTTCAAGACTGGCATTTTGATTTAAAGTGCTGCTCAGGGTGCATATCTCTTGAAGACTTGGCTTCAACCAATGTTAGTGTCCATCTGTTTGTCAAAACATAAAATGTGTTGGGTTTAAAAACAATTACAGTGGGTTCTGCCAAACATGCATGGCTAAGACCAAATAATTCATATACAATGATGGAAAAAATGAAATACATATTTAGGAAAAATGGGGCAAGACTGGAAAATCCATTATCTAAAAATGATAGCAAGAAGGCCAATGCCACCAAACATCTGTGGGGCTTTGGGCTCTTGGTACAGGAGTTATTAACAAAGTGAAAACATTTAACATCATCTTACAGTACACAAAGTAAAAGGAACTGACCTGTCTGCAGGTTGAAATGAAATGACCTCTTCAAATGTCAACATATTAATCATTAATGCTTACTTTTCCTATAATACATCAGACTCAGAATCAGAATCAGAATAAGCTTTATTGTCATTGCACCGAGATGCAACAAGAACATGTACGTACAGCCGTCCGAAAGATGGACAGAGTGCACAAAGCTGCTGCTAATTAGCGCGGCCCTCTTATTCTTATTCAGAATAACATTTTTGCTTAGATGCGAAAAATATATATTGTATTTAATTGCAGATCATGACCTCATTCTTTTGGATCATATCCCGATCCCAGATGCTGTGATTCATCATGCAGTATATGTGGCATCTTCAGTAAAGCAATGGAAACATTCATGTGAGGAATTACACGTGCCAAGATCAGAGCAAACCAAAATGAACATGAGTAAGTTTGGGATCAAACCCGAGAAAATAATCAGCTTTGAAAACACATCTGCTCCACTGTATGAGTGGGAAGAAACAAACAAAACGGATCGGGGGGAATATCTCAGAATTTGTTTTGAACAATTTAAAGACTTTACTAAAATTGCTTGAAGGAATGCATGTCTTATCTTAAGGGGGATTGGTGGTGAAGAGGTTAGAGAAGTGAACCTGTGAACTGATGGTCGCAGGTTCAAATCCCCTGCTGACATAACATCAAAATGCATGTGGAAAAGGTGAATCACCCACATCTGCCTCCACCCTCATTTGCCCCACTCTGAGCCCTTGAGCAAGGTCCTTAACACCCACACCTGATCCACTGGGTGCCCTAGATTGCAGCTCACTGCTCTGCAGCTCAGTGGTCTATGGTTGCATAAGGATGGGCATCTGGAGTAAAAAAAAAAATTGCCAAATCCTTGATTGAGTTTGCTCACTTTGGTGACCCCTGAAAAAGGGAGCAGCCAAAAAAAAAGAAGAAAAATCCAAAACTTATCTTGAAAATTATAGAATTTTAGCTTTTTTTGGTCAAATTCTTGAATAACACATACTTTGCAAGATCTCATGCGATTTTTTTTGTGGGGGTGGAGCTTTGATATGATAATTACAACACAAAATATTAGCTCAATACACAGTAAGTAAAACTGACTGAGTAGTCCTTGTTGTGTTTGCTAAGTTTGATTAGCTGTGGAGGTCACCTTTAATTATTATGACTCTGAACCTTACTGAGTTGGAGAAGTACAACCAATGATTACTTTCCGAGAGTTTCTTTAAACACTGTCCTGTGGTTGATGGAATATTTGCTACCACAACACATATATATGTACATATATATCTAAAACCACACACAACTACAATGTTGCTACAATTTTGGCAACAGACTATGGAGTGTATTCTTTATTCCTAATTAAAAAAAATACAACAAGTGCAACATGGCACAATCGGATTGATGCAAGAGGTTGAATACAATATCAATATCAATGTTGACGAATTGCAAAACATTGCAGACCATGTATTTATCAGAAGGACCCCACCCCCATTTGATGCTCTCCAGTGCAGCTCTAACTCATGTCCCCAGTGATGACCACAGCAGGCTGACATTCACCATCCACAACAATCCAAGGTTTGCAGACAGATCCAGTCCAAACATTAAAGCAAATTTTATCAAAGTTGAAAAAAATCAAATGGAAACAAGAATTTTTAAACGAGAATTGTCTTGGTTTATTCTTTCACAGCAGAAATCGTGTCCATGGCAGTTTGAACTAGAGGGGGTAAATAAGAAGACCCTCTCTCCTCTAGTCAAACCATTCGTTAGAATCATTAGACATTGTTGCCCTTTTTTCCAGTCCATTACAGCCTGAAGTTATTAACTCAAAGGAAAAAAAAAGTATGCTAACACACATCTATTTTACACCCTTGTGGGGGTTATTTCATTGCCTAACAATGTCCTCCTCTTGTTTCATCCCTCAGAGATTTATGCTTGTATACAATGTGCTGACACTGCTGCTGAATGAATGTTGTCACCATGACCAAAACAATCCGGAGCTTTCTGACCCACTGAGCTCAACCCATCACACTGTTCTCTGCTCTGAATTGTTGACTGGCACGCAAACAGTACACTACTGTACACTGCTTGTTGTGCAAACGACCCCACCTCATCGACTGCAGCTTTAAGTCTGCTAAGTGAGCGTAAGTCCATCAAACTTTGCTCACATCGGACCGTTACGCATAAAATACTGCAACATAAAGAAGATCTCTGTCAAAATCTGTTTCAAGACATAGATTCTGTCTGAGCCAGTGACATTTTTTATACGTAAAGACCAAACTCAAACTGATTACGTTCCATTAGAACAAAGAGCTTAGGAATGCCACATTCATGCAACATTTTCCCCTTCTTGGTTTTACATGACGAAGATGCACGCCTAGCTAAAAGCCAGACATAAACTGAAAAGTAGCGTTACAGGCAGACACAGACCAGCTGCACAGACAGAGGGTGATGGCTGAATCACAAACACACATATGGCAGAAACTGCTCAGTCAAACCATTTTTGGGAGGCTATTGAAGAACTCAAGGCTTGTGCTGTATCACTGTCTTGCTCTTAGCCAAACCACAAAATCTGCCGAAAACATGGGCTACACGAAAACCTCCAAAGCACAAGCTGGAGAAACTTTCAGCCCTTTAAATAATCACATATTGTACCCAAAAAAAGCTTTGCCCATTCCCTAAAGATACCTGTTGCCATGGCTTTTGGCTATACCAAAATATGAATAAACATGCATGTGAGTGGTTGACCAGTAACTGGCACAAAACCGTAGCACAGTTGGCATGAACAGTTTCGTCTATCAAACTTGGAAGGAGAAAAAAAAAAATCTTATTTAAGATTTCAATCCAAGTGAGTTTGGTTTCTTTAGAGTCCAGCTCTGGACTGATGATCAGGAAAGAAGCAGAGCAAAGGCACTTATGGAGAGCTCTGAACTTCTGATTTAAAACACCCGGGACGTCTTGTTCCCAAATCTGTCTTCACAAAGTCAGCTTAGTCACTTGCACACGTACGGTGTGTAATTTTATTTTCATAGTGGGTGTAACTGCATGTTTTTGATACATATGTTGTCTAATTCAGTTCAATACATGCACACAAGTTAGCTAAATGACTTTGCAACCATTTAGTTCTTCTGCACACATGCAGCATTTCCTCTCCTAAAGCAGACAATCACAATGACATTATGGGTCGGCTCTTCCTGGACTGAGTAAACTCCCCTTCCTTCAATTTCCATCCTTCGCCCCAAGACTCCCAACCCCCCATCCCCATCCACACTGCCCCAACTTCCATCCATTCTCTTGTTTCTTGTCAGCTGGTGGGGAGATCCAGATGTGTGGAAAGGAACTCAACAGGAAAAAGGGGAATAGACAGAAGTCCCCATCCCAAATTAGCAGAGAGGTCATTGTCTAAGACCTGTTGGACTGGACTTATAGAAACAATTAAGTGCAACAAACAATGCAGTCCCTTCAGACAGCTTGGCCCAACTGTGCAACTGTGTGTGTTTGTGTGCCATAAATCAAATCAATACACATCTTTCACGAGTTATGGTGCCGATATTTATCTGGTTCACCTAGAACGAGTTTTGGCTGTGCATGGAGACATTGTTTTTTGTTCTGTAGGAAGAGTTGTGGGAATCAATAAGAACCTGAAAGTGTGCAAAATAAAAAAAAAAAAACTGGATTCAACTTATAGAAGCAGATCTTTAGAAGAGGGGCTTTGTGGAAAGGTAATTAACAAAAAATAACTTTGCTGTTGTAGATAGTTTTAAGAAATCTCAATTTTGGGAAAAAACAAACAAACAAAAAGTCTAACCCTAACAGGAAGAGTGGCTTTGGATGTAATTAGCCCATTAAATGGGTGTTATTAGTTGTTATCACCCCCATATGTAACGGTCAGACTGTCCCATCTACCTCCTAGTAGGACTGATACATATGGGGATGATAACAACTAATAACAGCCATTTAATGGCTGATAACATTCGAAGCGGGTGACTGGAATGACAAGCAAACAGCTAGTCTGAACAGGGTT
>JARVGQ010000210.1:20609516-20620285 GCA_031762355.1 Hypsolebias martinsi
TATATATATAGTTTGGAGTCTTGATCAGTCTCTGAAGTCCTGAAAACGTGGCACAACCATCCGCTGTAATTCCTGACTATCAGGAAAGCGGCCGAGAACTTTATGAGGACGTCTGGGTCTGATTATGCCGTATAAGCTGATGCAACTTGATAAAATATAATTTACTTGCTTGCAGTGCTAGTACATATCCTAATCTGATCAAATCTAATATTTCACATCCAAATTCCAGTAAACTATTTCTTAATAGTTAAAATTTTATCTGCATCTTTGGCAGTATAAAACAAAACAAATTCTGTCCCAAGAATTCATTTTAGATAAAAGGAAATTACTCTTTGATTAATCCTTATTACTTAATCAAATCTAGTTATTATCCAACTTCTTATTATTTGGTATTATTGTTCATGTTAAATTTTTGATTAATTATTTTTGTAATTAAACTTCAAAGACAAATTCAGTCTCCTCATTTGGATGAATATTAATTTGTTATAGTATAGAATTCCTTGTAATTAACGGATTCTATTAAAACAGCTTAAAATGTTTTTCTCCTTATCTGGGAGACTATCGATTCAAAATAATAAAACCTCCCAGGTAGGAGGCGAAAAATCATCAGCTTTAAAATGGAAGTCCAGTTGTTTTTGTTTTAAACCTTTTTATTATACTTTTTACTGATCAGGACGTGGATGACTGAGAATCTACACCAGCGTTTTAACGGATTCTACTTCAGTGACTGGGTTCTGGTTATTAAAGGGTGAATACATTAATTAAGCTACTGACCTGCTGGTGCCGTGCGTTAACAAGTACAAAACAAGTGTCGGTAAACTGAGGAGCACGTCTCACCCTTCTTCCTCCATCACTAACATATTCAGAGTCCACATCATCTCAGTCTGTTTTATACAAACTCCCTGCTCAGTTTGCAACACAACAAAACTCCCAGAGAGAAACAATACCAATGTAATGATTTTTATTATTGTTTTACAACCCCCTGAGTCTCATAGAAGTCACGCTAACTACATAGGCTAATATCCGAGACCCCTGTGGCCCACCGGGATACTAACTAGCCTGAAGACTCATGCCTGCTTTCTTACACAGCAGTTCCAGTGATGCACGTGCATTGTAAAAAAAAACAAACAAAAAAAAAAAATCTGTTTAACAGCAGGCAGAGTATGAAAGTGATGAGGCAGCTTTTACAACGCAACTTGAGCAAAAACGTGCTGCTTCAACTACTGAAGGAGGGGACAAAATGGTAAAACCACTCATAAGTGTGGGGTGGGGGTGACCTGTCTAGTCCAAGAGGAAAATGAAGTCAGCTTTCACTGTTTTCATTAAAACAATATGCTTAGTTTGCATTTAGCTAAAATACCCTTACACTGACTGGATATAATGAAATTTATGATTTCATATCTACTAAAAACAGATTAATCTGCAGGTAGTCAAAAGTTTTAACAAGTTATTGTTTTGTTCAAACTATTTAAAGAAATGTGATTGTCTTTATGGATAATATATGTTCAAAATTCAATATATATAAAAAAAACTTGCAACCATAAAAAAAATGCTCAGCTGAAGAAAATTGATTATTTATGTGCAATAGTGTGCACTGCATCATATCAATATTTCCAATAAGCCAAGTAGACAGCTTTCAATACCTGTGCAGCCATTAAACAGTGGTACCAACATGCTATTACCTCTTAAGTCCACGTTTTAATGGTATTTTCAAGCGGTTGGTTTTTAGTGTTCCTGTAATGCAGTTGGTCTCAGTGGAAAACTCTTAGGGTTCAGTGCATTATGCTCTGTTTAAAATGCTTTAATGAGCCTCCAACTTTTTTTATTTTTATTTTTTTTTTATTTATTTATATACCGTACTTGCACACATTTTTCCTTAGTTTTATGCCCCAACTTGTCTGGAATGTTATGAGGTTTTCATTTGGATCTAAAATCTATTTCTGGATTAAGATCCAGCTAGTTCAAAGCAAAGGTCTGAGTGGAAATCCTGAACATTTCTGTACTAAATTTCTGCACTGAATACTCATAAAATGTGTAAAAAAAAAAAAAAGAAAAAAGAAAAAAGAAAAATTAAGACTTAAAATCATACTAATAAAACATACATGGTTGTAGTGTGTGCAGTATTCTTTAATAAATTGAGTTTATGGTCTCAAGCAAGACAAAAACATCTTTTTACACCTCTATTTCCAACCGAGGAGCTTGTAAGTGTGGGCTGTAGAAAGATCTCTAAAAATAAAACAACGAAGATGCTGCCAATAACAAACCTGTTGGTTGCGAATTACACATCTTTACTTTGTTGGGAAAAAAGAAAAATAATAAAAATTCACAAAGGCTTTCTTAAAAAGCCAAATGTCCAGTGGTCACTTATAAAGCCTATAAACAGAGGAACATCAGGACTACTGTTACTGTCCCAACCTACTAAGTGTGGATCTTACAAAATATCCGACTTGTAAAATGCTAATCTAAAAAAAAATACTTAAAGCTAAGTTTTTGTGTAAATTCTTGCACATTTGGGTACGCTAATCTTAAATAATAATTAAAAAAAATCAAATAAACCTTTTTCGTCTGATTCCTAAAAATTGGTGAAGTGAGGACGCCTCCTTCGACCTTGTACAGTAGAACAGAAGACCAAGAAAAACTGAATATTTTACTGAAACATTTGTTTATGTATGCACCATATAAAAGTTTTGGAACATAGCTTGAGACTATCTGTAAAAAGCAAATAATTTCCAGAATTTTCCCAAGCTGCTGTTAACAAATGTACCTCACAGCATGCATCTCTCTGCTGGAGATGAGTTCTTGTTGCAGCGCACAGGATGCAGGACAGTGTGGACACTGCAGTTAAAGCAGAATCTGAATGACACTCGAGGCTCGCCTCCAATCCACCTGTTTAGGTTTTGTCTTGATCTTAGTACTAATCTCATATCATCCACTGTAGGTTTGCATGCTTTTTATTTTATTTTATTTATTTTTTACTTAGATCCTTTCTGGACTATTTTACAAGATAGCAGGCTAATACATTCAAGCAAAAGGTTCAGAATTAATGAAACATGCAGCAACTCTTGCACATAAAATGCCTTGCAGTGTCAAGGCTGCAGTGCTTGTGTGAAAACAGGTTAGTAAAAATGCAAAATAAAATAAGTAATCGATTGGAAATACATACAAATGCTATTTGAACTCATCCTTAAAACATAGCTAAAAGTGGCTAAAAACTATCTGGAGGTTTAGAGCCACTTTGGAATGTCGCATAAACAGAAGGGAGAGTTCTGAACTCTATACATAAATGTTCAAAACAATAAAAATAGGAAACACTAACAGATCACTACAACCACCATGGCTACTTTATGATGTGGTCCATACAGAATGGATACATTTAATGTAATGTCTTTCTGAATGGCATGAGGGCAAATGTCTTAAACATGGATTTTGGGAAAAGTTGGATGATGCAATGAGAGAGAAACTAAAGACAAGTCAGCAACAGATTAGGATGACAAACGTTTCATGTTTTAGAATGGCCGAGTCAGGGTCAAGACGTTTAGCCCCAACAGATATGATCTGAAGTTCAATAAGGATGTTTCAGAAATACTGATGAATTGGGGGAAAAAAAGTTAAAAACACAGATAATTCCACACTTTCCTAGATCTAGTAAGTTTGTCAGCTCAATTGTGTTTTTTTAATTAATCAGAACCATTTTCTTGGCAACTTTAATATCTTATTAATCCAATTAAATTTCTGGTACAAACTATGGTAATAATGTGTTATATGTTGTCATCAATGTATGTTCCCATACCATGGTGAAATTGGCTCTCCCATCCACCGCAAGGTGGAGCAGTGGGCAGCTATTGAAAGAGACTGGGGAGCAATTGGGGATAGGGTGTCCTGCTCGGAGACACCACGAGATGTGCAGTGACTGGGGATCAAATCTGGGACATTCAGATCCCGCATCAGCTGCCCTGCCTCTATCCAATGTCGTAATATGTAACACCAGTTGTCTCCGTGACAGAGGTCAGGTTTCAGATAAAACAAACAAACAAACAAACAAAAAAATCCTTTGAAATGCAAGAAGGCAATTCAGACACTTTACTAACTGGTTCGAAGCCAATAAAAAAGGCAGCATTTTGTCACCATAGATGATGCACAAGGTCGAAATTTGGTAAAAATTTGTTTATTTTTTCTAACCAGATTTAAAATTTAAACAGAAGAAAAACATTTGAATCAACTCTAAGAAAATCTATTACAGACAA
The DNA here is from genome assembly GCA_031762355.1 of Hypsolebias martinsi. Taxonomy (NCBI): domain Eukaryota; kingdom Metazoa; phylum Chordata; class Actinopteri; order Cyprinodontiformes; family Rivulidae; genus Hypsolebias; species Hypsolebias martinsi. Next base: position 20,613,761 of record JARVGQ010000210.1, read on the forward strand.
AATGATGAGCAGTGTTTCTTCGTCATGAGTAAACTGCATGTTAGATAATGGACACCAGTCAGTTACAGGACATAACTGTTCTGAGATCTGTGATCTCAATGGGATTTGCCTGGTTAAATAAAGGTTAACAAATAATAATAAAATTTCAGCTCAGGAAACAGCCGACGAGTCACAGCATTCAATCTTTGTTAGGTCGAGTCAATCTGTAAAGATGTTTCTATTCTCCCTAATGCACAACAAGTCTATCCACGTCTAAAGAGCACATGAACCAATAATTTGCCATTAGTAGAACTTTTTTTTTGACACATTTATGCTGTTTTTATTCAATTGTTCATTTAAAGTAAAGTTTCTCCTTGTTTAGTCCGACCTGTGCAACATGCCTGCTGACTGAAAGGAGCAATTGAACAGCATCAAATTGTGTTGATAGGACTTTAGCATTCATGACTAAAATACTGTCACACAAAATGAGCATGAACATTCTTATACGGATGTGTTTTTTCCAGTGTTGTCTCAATAACAAACGTATTAACGTGGCCAAAATGCAAAGCCTCATCGAAAAGCCTCAACCTCAAAAAGGACATGATCCCACTTCACAACAAAAACCTCACTGAGCTTTTTACATGACTGAGAAGGGCTCATCAATATTCTGATTGGGGTTACAAGATAAGACTTATCCTAATCAACAATAAGAACCCTCGAGCTGCTTTCTCTCCGTTGTGCTTTTGCAGGATAATGATCACCGAATCGGTGAAAGACTTTGATTTTGACACAAACATAGATACGACGCAACATGAAGTGTCTGACCTGCAAGAAAGGAGACAAGTAAACATCTGATCTTGTAAACAAGACAAAATCATGACATGTGCACTCGTAGGCAGGGGTATTGATCTCAAGGAGGATGGAACAAATGCAGTACCACCATCCTCTGCCTTTTTCTGACACACAAAAACAGCAGACATTCAAATCCAGGAGGACTGTACGATATGAGTGTCTGCTTTACATAACAATTGAAATAAGCTCAAGCATGGAATTCCTGCATGACAATGAGGACTATCCGTCTCTGCACATAATCGCTAGCCTAAACTTCCACTGCCGCTTCGTAATCTGCTTCCAACACAAGCCTGAGCACAGCTACTGGAAGCAGAAAGGACCTCCATTCATCTTTTACAAAGTATTAGTCAAGTAATCTAGTCGGGTGGCTTAAATTAGCCTGTTAAACAGATGCTAAAATCTATGGCAGAGCATAAAAACACAGTTCTAAGAGTGGGGTTGATTTGATATGAATTAAAGGGTAAAAGTGCTTGCACCAGGGATGGGAGGGGTGCAGTTGCAGTGGGGTAGCTAGCATTCAGTTCTTAAGCCATAAATGGAATGGACAGGGACCAAAACTGCAGGGGCAGCCTAGCAGGGCCCTGCCCTGCAGTCTATTGTTCCAGGCTGCCAGTCTGTTCTCATCCGAGAGGAAAGAAAACAATTCCTTCTCCTGGATCCAGACACGACTACGGACAAAACAAAAACCCATATCACAATACAGTTTACCCAGGAGACATCCACTGTCATGTTTCCATGCTGCTGCCCAGTCCAGACAATTAACTTCCTACATTGTCACAACTGTTGTCAAAAAGCAAAAGGGGAATAAAAATGCTTTCAGCTGAACGGACAGTTCAGATCTTTGAGGTGAGGCTCTCCAGAAACATGATATTCTAGCTATTCTAGAGCTTCAGTCTGCACTAGATGTGCTACAGCTAGCTGCTACTGCTGCTTACATATAACTGCAGAAATCTATGTAAACACCATAAAAATGTGAAACTGACAGCAATAGAAAATGTTATAAACTAGACTTTGAACAAACCACAAAAAATGGCTGGAATCCACTTTTGTCCCGTCCTTGCTCAGGTTAGCCATTAGCTCATCAGTGTGAACGCAATTGAATGATTTGTTTTTGAATAAGACAGTTCAAAGAGCTATCAACAACAGGTTGCATATTAACTGCTCCTAATCTCTCCACAGAACCAGAGTCAAAAAGATTCAGTCCATACGTTTACTGTGCAAGGTGTTAAATTTGCCCTGAAATAACACCATCTGACAATACTATTGATTTTTAAAAAAATATTTTACTTGAGGCTTTTGCTGTACAAGTCAGTCCCTATGGTAACCACAGTCGACGTTCTCACATGATTAACAGACTGATGCATGAGCTAATTACAGGTAGTCCTTGGGTTACGACGGTCTCGAGTTACGACGTTTCGTGGTTACGTCACATCTCCCATTAAAAATAAATAAATAAATTGAAAATTTATTTTGAAAAGCCGTTACGCTGCTGTTTCCTTCCGGTTTCCGGTTTTATGTTGTAAACGTAGCGGCGGAGAAATACTGCACTGTACTCTCTAAAAAAGCTAAGTCTTGTCCTCTGGACATTCAAAAAACAAAACTAAACTTGTGGGACCAAGCTGGACCGGCAGAAACAGGCAGCAGCTGTAGAAAAGTAGCTGTTTTATAGACGGCGGTTTTATGACGTAAACGTAATGGTGAATATAGAGGATGGACGGAAGAAAACCGCTTCACCACCATCCCAGTAAGAAATTAACTCTTTTTTCCCTTCATTATGGTTCCCAAATGTATGTGTTTTTTGATAACTATGTAGGGTACTGTGTTAGGATAGGCTAAGTACTTGGTAATACAGTACTGTACATGTATATGGTGCAATAAGTATGTATATTCCGACTTACGTCAAATTTGGTTTACGCCGCCGCCATGAGAACGGATCTCCGTTGTAAGTCGAGGACTACCTGTATTTAGATTATTCCCTCCTTGTGTTTCCAGGTGTTTGTAATCATGTCCTATCTTGACTGTGTGTTTATATAGTCGGTTTGAGAGTCTTGTCCTTTGTTGTGTCGTCGTTAGGTATGTTCTTGTCCTGCCCTGATCCTGTCTTGGCCACGTCCTGAGTATCTCATGTTGTAAGTTTATGCTGCCACATCAGCTATTTAATTTCTTATTATTAAAGTATTTATTTTTGTACCCGCTGAGTCTGAGTTCCCTGCCTGCAACTATTGGGTTCGTCTCTGTCCTGCCTGAAAACACTGACACATGTTTCAGATTTTTATTAGTAAAAATTTGAAAACCACATATTTTCCTTTCTCTTCTCAATTATGTGTGTTTGGTCATCACATAAAATCTAAATAAAGTACTTTTAAGTTTGTGGTTGTAATGTGACAAACTGGGGAAAGGTTAACATTGAATTGTACTTTTAAGATAGTTTTATGACATTTAGTTTAATTGTCTCTTCTGTTCATTGTTTTGTCTTAGGGACCAATATTAACGCAGCTCTACAGTCTGCTGCTCAGCTCATCAATCCATCATCATCTGAATCCTCCAGCCACTTTGCAGTCCATCGAGTTCCTCTAATCATTTTTCTCACAGATGGGGAAGCCACCACAGGAGAAACATCTGGTGACGCAATCCTTTATAATACGAAGAAGGCAATAGGCTCAGCTTCTCTTTTTGGCCTTGCCTTTGGTGATGACGCAGACTTTCTTCTTCTGAAACGCCTGGCTCTTGATAACCGAGGTGTAGCCAGGATTGTGTATGAAGATGCAGATGTAGCTTTACAGCTTAAGGGCTTCTATGATGAAGTTGCCAGCCCTTTGCTATCAGACATCCAGCTGACCTACATGGATGATCAGGCTTTTGATGTCACCCGTTCTCTTTTCCCAAACTACTTCCAAGGGTCTGAGTTGGTTGTAGCAGGGAGGGTAAAACCAGGGACCACAGATTTTAAGGTGTCTTTATCAGCTGTAGATTCGAAGAAACACATAAAGTTGGAGAATGGTGTGCCTGTTTCCCATTCAAATGAAAATCAAAGTGCAAGCTCCCTGGACTGTTTGGGAGGTTTAGAAGGGATGTCCACCTTGGTGCATCGTCTCTGGGCATACTTCACTATCAAAGAGTTGCTGCTTGCCAAACTGAATGAAACTGACACTGCAATTCAAAAATTACTGACGGACAAAGCCACCAATCTATCCCTCAAATATAACTTTGTAACCCCCGTCACCTCTTTAATTGTTGTTAAGCCAAATGCAGATGAAGCAGCTCAAACTCCAGTCACAGCAAAACCCACAACTTTTAGCACTGCAACCACAACAGCAGCAGATGTGGCCCCCAGCAAATTATCAGCTGCTGGTGCGACAAGGAAGCCCAGTTCACCATCCAACCGCAGTCCTAACAAATTCAAACCAAACTCACCTCTTCCACCTGATAATAGTCTGAAAAGAAAAACAAACCCATCGCCAACTTCTGGATCGAATATAGGGGTGGCGCCAACCAGGAAAGTAAATACAACTTCAAGCCTTGGACATATAAAAATCCCATTAGCTTCTATCTTTGGAAAAAAGCCCACTGATTCCAAAGATGCTGTAATTCCTCCTTCATCTGGAAAGATATCCTCAGCTCTGCCTAATGATATAAAAACAGCACAGCCTCATTCGCCGGGGAAGATTTCCACTTTGACAACAAATGCCACCCTCTCAACATATCTGAGCATGCTAACATTTAGCACCAGCACTTCACCGACACTCAGCTCTAGAATAGACTCTGGAATCCCATCAGGAAAAACATCAACTAAACATGCCAGTCCTGTGAAGGCAGCTCTTCTTCCTGTCAAAATGACAGAACCATACTTAGAATCAGAAGCAATCACCACCACCCCTCCAGATTTTCAACAATCCAAAACTACTACTGCTCCACATAAGTTGCCTGCACTCTCCACTCTCATCCCAGCTGCAGCTCCAGTTGTGGTAGACAACGACACCAACTCTAATACTGACACTGACCTGAGCATTGCCACCTTGGTGTCAGGTACCTTTGTGCCTATGTCTGGTGTCACTGCTGGGACTGGATTTTGGGAAGCAGCAGGGGTTCAGGGTAAGTTGTACACTAAACTGCTTGTGATGCACTGAATCCAATGTGCACCTTAGCTTGGTTGTTTTGTTTCTGTTTGAGTCAGTTTTCTGTCCTCTCAGCCTTCAGCTGGTTGATGTGACTATCCTTCCAGTTCTTTCTCCTGGTGTCTTTGTGTCCAAAGGAAGATTTTAAAAGAGGAAATTAGTAAAAATGATTTTAAAATGCTGGTAATACAACAAGTAAAGCAGTTCATTGTTAGGGTTCATTTGGAATTAATATTACAATTCATCCCATTTTAATTGAGAGTGCTATATTCTTGCAAGGGGCAGCATGGTGGCGCAACTGGTAGAGCTGCTGCCTCTCAGTGACCAAGTCCCTGGTTCAAATACCGGTCTGGTGGCCTTTCTTTGTGGAGTTTGCATGTTCTCTTTGTGCATGCGTGGGTTTTCCCTGGGTACTCTGGTTTCCTCCCACAGACCAAAAACATGCATGTTAGACTGATTGGTAACTCTAAATTGTCTCTAGGTGTGAGTGAGAGAGTGAATGGTTGTTTGTCTCATTTGTATCTACAACTATGTGTCCCTGTGATGAACTGGATGTCCAGGGTGTCCCCCACCTCTCAAACAGTGATGGCTGGTTATGGGCACCAGTGATCCTGTGACCCAAAAAGGAAGAAGCTGGTAAAGGTAACAGATGGATGAATGGATATTCTTGCACAAAGTAACATACAATGAATGCATACACGGTTCAAATCATGTCCTATCTCAAATGTTTGCCATGAGGTTTTCTAGTTATCTTGCATTTGATTCAATCCCTGTCAAGTCTTCTGGTTGTCTGGTTATCTTACAAAATATATCCTGTCTTTAATTATCTTCATAAACTGGCTTCCATTCCATACAAAAGACATTTGAACAATACAAACAATATCAGTAATTCATTGTAAACCACAGGAAGAGGCTCAGAATAAACAGATGCATTGGCCTCAAACTGTCCTTTTGCCCTAATCTTTATGACATCTTACTTAACACATTTACAGCATGCACATTCCATCACTGAAAACAACATTAGCAATTATTGTTCTAACATTAATGGAGACTGTAAACCAGTGAGGTACAAAACATCGATTGGATGAGCATCTTCTTTGCTGTATAGAAGTTCTCAGATTTTGGAATAGTTTGTCAATGTCAATAGATACGTAAATAAATAAACAAAAGTGAACTAATTTTAGAGTTTTAAATTATCAGGTGAAATAATGGCTCAAATACTGTTGTATACCAGCTTACATTTTAACTGAGCAATGCTATGTTACCCATAAAACACAATTTTTACAAAAAAAACCAACACAGTGCATTGAATTGAATTCAGTAGGAATGTAACTGGTATTAAATTAGACTACAGTGTAATCACAACTAATTAGATCTCACCTTTCTGTGTGTAGGTTTCCTGTTCTCTCAGTACTCCTGTTTCCTCATTTCCTCCAAAACATGCATGTTAGATTAACTGATGATTTTAAAGTAAATGAGAGATGAAAAATGTAGATTTATGTCTCTCGACCTTGACTTCTCTAAATGGCTTTATGAATCTGTTGGAATCCTGGCAAAAACCAATGCTGTCATGTTCTTG
>JARVGQ010000210.1:20642818-20653451 GCA_031762355.1 Hypsolebias martinsi
ATATATACTGTATATATGTGTGTATATTTATATGTATGTATGAAAGTATGTATGTATGTATTTAAAGGTGTTTTAAACCCTTCCCTGACTCTTGCAAGATTCTAAACAATGTTTCTAAACTCTAAATGCACTAAAAAAAGCACAATGTCATGACTTCAGCTCCCTGCCTCCGCTGATCTCAGCCACCTGCAAATGCTCTTGGCCACACCCACGTCGCACGTTCTGCACGGAGAACAGCTGATCAGCTGCAGCAGGAAGTTTATCCTGCAGTGTGGGCTGCCCAAAGGTGCAACAGGTGCTCAATACTTTAAAATGATTTATTTTAAATAAAAATTCCATGCCAACCATGTGGCTCATCTATCAGTCAGTCATCATGCGTAGTGTCCAGTCTTTTTTTTTTTGAAAAACCGCAATATAGTGAGTCTCCGAGAACCAACCGCGAAGTAATGAGGTACTACAGTATTTACAAAAATATAAATACTTTATTTGAAAGAAAACCAGAAAGAAATGTGTGAAAAATTTGTGAAAAATGTTCACTCAACTTGTTTTTGGTGTAGAAAGGCCCTGAATTTCAGATGTAAAGATGGGGTGTGGTTTACCACTTTGTGAAAAACTGTGCACAAATAACTTATTAAGTCCCACTTGAGCTATCTCACTGTTAAAAAAATGAGAATTTCATTATGTGACATTCATAGTATTGTCTTCCCAGAAGATGAAAGGATCATTTAGCTTGTCTGTATCGCTCAAAAACAGACTGCTGATTGGTAAGGAGGGAGGTAGTATGGAGGTGGGGGGAGGTAGTCAGGGTGTAGTCGCGGTGCACATGCCATGCTTGCTAATTTTGACATCCAGATGTCGTCTTTTTTCAGAGAAGGTCCTGCCAAACTACATTCTGCATGTGTTTCAGCAGCATTGCTTCGAGTCTGAGCTCTAAAAATGGCACGCCAACAATCTAAACCTGTCAGTCACTGAAGCATTTGGCACAGTATGAAACAATAAATATGTCAAAGGAGGTCCAAAGTGTACACCCACTGAAATGTGTAATCTTATATCCGAGAAGACTGGAAAACAGTCTACTTTTAAAGCTGTAGCAAAACATACTACACCAATTTTTAATGAAATAACAGCGTTCAAATCAAGAAATTGCATTTCATTATTTTATTAATGGACTTTAGGAATGATAAAATTGTGATATCCTAATTTTTAGCAACAAATAACATTAAATCTAATGTACAGTATAAATTATAACAGTGACCATGCTGCCATCACTTGGAAATAAACATAATAAAACAGTGCCCATAACATTTATTATTAAAATAAATAGACGACGGGCGGCACGGTGAATCAGTTGGTAAAGATGTGGCCTCTCAGTGAGAAGGTCGCTGGATCAAATCCCAGCCAGGGGGAGCATTCTGAGTGGAGTTTGTATGTTCTAACTGTGCATGCATGGTTTTTCTACAGTACTCATGTCCTCCTACAGACCAAAAACATGCACGTTAGGCTGATAGGTAACTACATTTTGTCTCGTTTGTCTCTGTGTCCCTGTGATGGACTGGAGACCTGTCCAGGGTGTCCCCCGCCTCTCACACATTGACTATATGTGCACCATTGACCCTAGCAACCTGAAAAGGAAGAAGCAGGTAATGGCTTGATGGATGGATGGATGGATGGATGGATGGATGGATGGATGACATTTTTCCTCAAGTCACTCTTGTTTTGGGTGGCAGAGACAACATTTGAACAATCAGGAGGAGGCGGAGTTGATGACAAAATGCTGGCAGATGGAACAGGGAGCGTGGTGCGCTCTACGGTGGATCAGCTTCGAGTTTGTGCTACGGTTCATCCTGCTGTTAGACCATGGTGAGCAACTGATGAGCTCCAAGAGGATCAAAGGTGGCAACATCACACAAGTGTGCTGTAAATATGTCTGAAAGCACAGTGAGTGAAAATAAAAGTGTGTGTACAATATAACAAAACTGAATCTAACATCTAAACAATACAACCACAGAACTGTGGAGGAACATTGAGCAATTTCAACTTAAAAAGTTTTTTTTTTTTTTTTTTTTGTCAGAAAAATTAATAAAACATGACATTGAAAAAAAACAACTTTTTAAAAATGTATTAATTTTTTTTGTTAGGAATAAAGGGTTTCACAGTGTGGAGACATTAAGTTGTGCAGCTTAATGATTATTACATCCATTTTGCACAGTGGTTCCTGTGCCCTATAAGCAGGTTTAACTTCTATTGGGTTTCTTTAGGAGATCTGGGTTGACTAACTTAAACAATAAGAAACTGCTTAGTGGTTCTACTAAACTGGTTATCAACGCAGTAATTCAACCCAAAATCCCTGACTCTGAATAAAAGTGTGTTCATGTTTAAAGTTTTTTTTTTATACCTCATTTCTTATTTAAAAACAGGTTTAAACTTTACAGTAATTTAATGTGAGCATTGACATGTGTGATATCTAATCTATAAACATTATTACTTGGTCCATTTTCAGCCGCTTCAGGCCAGGGTTAGTTTGCTGCAGGAATACACTCAAGTAAAACATGAAACGGCTTTGTGATACCCAAGATCCCAAAATGACCCTGAAGCTACCTTTATTAGCCAACCTGCTTCAAAGCACAGGCTTCAGAGCTTTCTAGCTTGTAATCAAACACCAGACTTGTCTCTTGAAACTCAGTTTTCTCATGTAGGCTTTTCTTATCATCATAATCATAATCCTCACAAAAGTAAACAATAAACAGATAACAACCACATTCGTCTGTTACTTTTATGACCATCTCAACCGACAGTAAGCTGGGCAAACAGTGGCAGCCATGTGCCATGATTATAAAAACAAAGAATGTCTTATGACTCTAGCTTTCAGTTGGAATTAGTTGAGCTTGGACTTCCTTGTATGCAAAGACAATTTCCCCATAGATCCCAGAGAGATCACGTTATGCCACCCAATGACTCCAAATAAGACATGTTTTAAAGGTGTCTTTGTTCACATTAAATTAATGTGGTGAGCTGACCTTCATTCTTGGTTTGAATGTGGCATCCTTGCCCATTTCACTATAATTGAATTAGTCATGTAATAAAATATTTTTTACTTCGCTAAACCATGATACTGAGCCCAGTTTGTGTTGATTTCAATGGTTTTCCCATAACAAAAAATAAAAAAAAATACTAGATTTATAAAATTAATGGCTCAATGACAAACTTAATTTCTGGTTTATTCTGCTGTATATTATCTGAACTAGAGGATTGCTTAGTTTGTTAAAAGCTTGAAAAGATAGTCACAATTTAAGCTAATCCAGACCTCTAAATGAACAAAATCACGTTTTTTTTAAAGTTAAACTATAATTTAAAAGGTGAGTGAAAAACAATGGACAAATGTTTTGTTTCCTCATAAAATAATGCTTCATGTTTTGCACTTGCAGCTATCTACCACTGATTGAAAAATGGTATCAAAACAATAATGTAATGCAATTTAAAGTGAATGCACAATCATACATGTTACTGCTGGGCAGGCCTCTAATGTATTGTGGCTGGACACTTACCGTATTTTCCAGCATACACGTTGCACCGCCCTATAAGTTGCATCAGTCCAAATATGTCTAATAAAGTGGAAAAATGCATAAACATGTCGCTTCGCTGTAAACGTCGCATCTATTATGCGTCACTGCTGATGCATCACGTTTGTTACCCATCACCACTGATAACACGGAAATGTGGGCCGTTGTGCCATAAATCGATGGGTTGCCAAATGGCGGCCACTGGAGCATGCACGGGAGGACTTTAACAAGAATTTAACAAGATTAACACTTAAAAACAATTATTTTGTTTGCTCAAAATTATAGCAAAGGTGTGTCTCAGTCTAACTTTTGCTTAATAAATGCACTTTGAAGGTCAAATCAACTGCATTACAAAACCCAATTTGAGGAAGCGGCACACGCAGAAGGGACAAGCCTCTGCACATTTCTTCGAAATTTAACAAGATAAACACCTAAAAACAATTGTTTGTTTGCTCAAAATTACAGTGAAGGTGTGTCTCAGTCTAACGTTTACTTAATATTTGCAAAAGCACTTTGACGGTCAAATCAGCTGCATTTGCAAAAGCCGATACATAGAAACATGAATACACAGAGGGCAACTCGGTCCATTTCTTCAAAATTTAACACGATAACCACCTAAAAACAATTATTCATTAGCTCGACTTTGTGTCTTAGTTGAACCTTTATTTAATAAATGCACTTTGATGGTCAAATCAGCTGCATTTTGCCAGGTCGGCGCAACAAAATGAAGCTGATTCTGTTGCTCCAGGCAGACGACTGTGGTAGTCTGTGGAAAGCAGATTGTGTCATTAATAGCCACTTTTACCTATTACATGATACAATGGCATGCCTTACTACTCGAGTGCCATCTAGTAGCCGAAAATGGTAGTGTCCAATTTTTTTCAGTCAGATTGAATGAAAACGGTCATATCTTATCCAAAAAAATTGCTTTATAAATATGTGGGGAAAAATCCATAAATACATCGCTTCAGCTTAAAAGTCTCAGGGCATGCAAATCATGCAAAATCTGCTACTTGTAGGCCAAAAAATATGGTAATAAAAAGGCAGTATACAAATATTTTAAGCTGTTGAATAATACCTAAATATCTCTGCCTGGCCCTGCAGCCAGAAAGCTGCTGTAACATCAATAACCACTCGTTATTAATTTCTCAAAGTACCGATCATTAATGCTGGCAAATGTGTGGATGGAAAGGTGCATATTCTACTGATGGTAGTATTTTTTATAGACAGCCTTGTCTCTGTTGTTGAACGAGTGTACGACAGGTCAACAAGGGAAAGAGAACAAAGAAAAACTACTGAAACGATTTCACCATGAGAATAGTTGACATGCTCTGCTTGTGTCTTTCTGGAAGAAAAGACTTTTACTGCACAAGATAAGTATTTCTGTTTGCGTGAAATTTTAGGGTTCCCTTGGCTTCAGATGTTGAGGTTGCATCTTTTCAGACCTCAATTTTGAAATCCTTTGAAGCAGAGAATGACTTCTGTCCAGCTGCATGCAGACGCACTGTGGAGGTGATGGATGTTGAATCTCCTGCCAGGCTTACAGGGTGGGTGGGGGTGGGGGGGGGGGCGGTCTTCTTTAAGTCAGAGAGATAGAGACTGTACAGCTTTCTGCTGGCAATTCAGAAAATATGGAAGAATACAAATACAAACCAGAAATACATTAGAAAGATGTGTTTCAACATGAAGCTTTAGTTTTCATGTTTTTATTTTGGCATGACCAAAAAGGGAGGTAATAAATGTAATCTTGGCTAAAACAGATTTTTGAATAAATCTGAATTAATTAGGTGCAGTAATCTATTTATTTCTCAAGATACATAAAGGGTGAATTCTCAACGTGTATTGGCAGATTCAGGAAAGAACCGGCTCTCCTTCGAGGCGCCTGTTGATTCCTGTTCTGGCCTTTGACATTTTAAATTAAGAGCGATGGAAAGAACTTCATCTGCCTTCATGCTCATTTAATTACAAACGTCTGGCTTGGCTCCGCTGCTCTCCAGGGACCAGAGGTGCAGCATAAAGAACATCCTGACCAGCTGCCATTCTCCTGGAAGCTCACTATCTATCCAAACATTCCCAGACGAACGTGAAGGAGGACGTCTATACATCCAGGGTTAATGAAAAGACTGTCGTTTTGAACACATCAGCCACACCTGCCAGTGGCCTGACACAATCTGTGAGCAAAACGAAGAGGTCAGTCTGTGTTAGCAGTCCCACTTGAGTGATAAAAATAATGGCATCAGTCAAGCACTTCTCTGAGTTCAGCAGCAGCTCAGCTCCTCCTGGGGTCTGCTTCACCGAGGGCTGCAGAAGGTGATGGACAGATCTCCGATCAGTCTATCAGGGTGAGAAGCAAGAAGTGCAGACCTTCTTGTTTAAATCAACCCTTATTCTGCAGCTTGGATTTCACACACTTCAGCTCAGTGTCAAGACAAGACGGAGCCATGCATTAGCTATAAAAAAAAGGAAAACGAAATAAAAAGTTGGAAAACTGTGATACTATCTTTTGAGTGACTCTATATCAAACAAAAAGTCTTCAGCTTCCTGTTTCAGTCCTTCAAAACTGATTACAAGCTGGCAGCACACGTTTATAGCTGTGGGCCATTCCCAAGAAACAACACAGCCTGCACGTAAAGAAATGACGACGCTCGTACGGAGCAAGAGGGGAGAGACCCGCAGCAACAAAAGCGCTGCTAATTAAAATTGTTCAGCAGTTAAAATTAATTATGCTTTTTGAATTTAAAAAACACAACGCACACTAATGAGTTTTTTTTTTTTTTTTTTTGGCACACTCAAAAAAAGAGTCTGTTTCAAAACAAGTAATGAAATTATTTTCTGGGTCAGACTGTCTCCAAATATTTTGTGCCTTCGTGAAACTTGGTATCAGAAAACAAATACTTCACACGGCAAGTGCAGAATAATAAAGACATTGCTTTGTAAGTTTATGTTTTTATTATGTGGAATAGGGTTTTTATCAAAGGAAATGGTCAGACAATATGGCTCTGGTTATTGCCTTTGGCCAGACTTTATTAAGAGGCGAGTTTGCTGCAGCAGAGGTGACTCAAGGAGGATCAACCTGCCTTCGGGTTCTGCCGCCTAAATCCTGTCCTATTCAGTGGTTTATGGTTATAATGGACAACATGTGATCACATACAGCAGCGCAGGTTTATTACACATACTCTGTACATGTTCATTTGTTCACACAAGGCCCCAGGTAAAGATCCATCAACTGACACCTTTACATTTGTATTGGTGGATTTGTGATTAAATTTTGCTCCGATTAAGAAAATGTTTTTTTTTTTTTATTTCTATTGTAAAGTTCATCCATCCATTTATTTTCCACTTGTTCTGAAGTCAGGTTGCAGGAGCAGCAGCTTGAGCAGGGAGGCCCAGACATCTCTTCCCACAACCACCTCTTCTGGTAGTATTCCAAGGTGTTCCCAGGCCAACCGAGAGACAGTTTCTCCAGCGTGTCCTGGGTCTTTCCCAGGACCTTCTCTCAGTCGAACATGCTCAAAGCACCTAGGCGCCCTGGGAGTATCCTTACCCGATGCTCAAACCAATTGTAAAATAAGTAAGAATTTGGCTATTGTAAATTAGAAATGTAAAAAAAAAATCCAGCAACTGGAACTACAGCAATGTAATTGGTCTGTGCCTGGCTGGATAGACCCCCCATGAGTAAAGGTCCAACAACCATACATTTACTGACAAGCTTCTTCTCTAGGCCTGGCTCCAAGGTGAGGTTTCTGTAACCCGAGTCTGGACTGGAGATTACCATTATTCCAGTTCTGGCCTCCATTCACTGGCTCCCGATTCACTTCAGAATTCACTTTAAAATCCTTCTGTATGTTTTGAAATCTCTGAACAGTTTTGCCCCTTCCTATCTCGCTGATCTGCTGATATGTCCCACATTGCTCTCTGGCGGTCAACAGACCAGATGTGTTTATTGGTTCCAGGCACTCTTTTTAAGCTCAGAGGTGACAGGGTTTCTCTGATGCAGGTCCAAAACTGTGGAATTAGATACCACTGCATGTCAGGCAGGCTCCCTCTCTCACTGTTTTTAAGCCACATTTAAAACCTCACTGTTTTTTTGACACAGCATAAGTTGATTTTAACTTGTCTGTCTTGTCATTTAGTTTCTTATCTTTACCCACTGTGATCTATGTATTTTTTTTTATTATGTCCTTTGCGTGTTTGTTTTTGTTGTACAGCACTTCGGTTGGCCTTGTTGCTGTTTTAAGTGCTTTATAACTAAAGTGGTATGGTAAGATATTATGGTTCTTTGGTCTTGCTTTGTTGGGGGTTCTTTTCTAGAACCAGATTGCCATAGAATACACTACCAGGGGGAAACTGCCCTGCACACATAGCTTCTGGGGTCTTTGGGACACTCAAGTACACCCATTACAATATGGTGGCTGTTCACAGAGACAGAAAGGAGACATGTGAGGTCATCTGGGCCTCTAGTAAGGATGTCTTCTGGACATTTTCTGTGGGAGGTGTTTGAAGCATGTCTCACTGGAAGAAGACTTATGGGCAGACCCATGACTCACAAGAGAGTACCGTAAATCTTACAGCGTGCCTGGGAACACCTTGGAGTCTCTCCATGTGAGATGGAGGCAGCTGGAGAGAGGAGAGGTTTTGGGATCTCTGCTTAAACTGTTGCCCTTATGACCTGTCTCAAGAAATGAATATTATTCTGAGTAGAAAGAAAACTGAAAAGAAAAACAATTTCATTTATCTGTTTATTAATAATCAAATCCTGAAAATGAGATTGGCTGATAAAAATAAATAAATAAATGTCACCATTCCAAACAATTCAAATTCTGGCATTTTCTTAAAAGTTTAGTTTTTCCAAATTTGCATTAAGTATCCTTTGGCAGTGTTAAAATCCCAACTAATAAATGCTCATGCAGATATGTTTTCAGTTTAAATAAATTATAGTAAATGGACTGCACTTATACAGCGCCTTTCTAGCTGACCAAGATACTCAAAGCGCTTTACACCACAATCTGTGGCCTCATTTACCCATTCATACAGCACTCTACTAGATCTCTACAAAGAACAATCAGTGCTTTATCACATTCATACACCGATGGGACACACATTGGAGGCATTGAGGGGGTTCAGGGACACTTCGGCATGTGACTGCTGGTGGATTCAAACGCCCAACTCATGCATTGGACGACGACTGCTCTGACCACTCAGCCACAGCCGCGCTCACATCAAATCTGCCCTGAGGTTGGAAGAGCCCCAGTAGAAAAGTCACAGAAGTTGTTTTCAGAACATTTAGATTTGTGTTCAACCTCAAACTCTTTTTTTAAAACAGCACCATCAGGGTGCCCAGTATGATGCAATGAAACACCAAAGTATCAGACCCAAGCGTTCTTATGCAATAAGCTTCTCTCGTCTCTACAACTGAATTTATCTTTGTGATACAATCACTTTGACAGGTCAAGGTCTGACTGGAAACAAGTAAGACAGTCCTGGAGAGATATTGATTAAATTGTACTTTCAGCAAAGCAACATCATCTCGTGATATACAGCTAACCTCAGAGCATAATGGCACCCGGAGGAATTAGGTTTAATCTTCAAAATTTCCGACCTGAGAATTCAGAAGTTCCTTCACGTTAAAGAGATTGTTTTCATGTGGAGGAATGATGAATTGCTCCAGACTTGTATTCAAATCCTGAGAGACAATAAAAGGAAGCGCAATAGAGAGATGAGAATGACAACAAGTGTGTGCGTGTGCACGTGTTCGGGACACTGCAAGCTATAGAGGGAAGGCTTCCAGCTGATAAATGAATTGTTGTGACTTCAGAGAGTGCTTTAGAACAATCCCCTCAGCAATGCACTGATGCAGAAAGACCAATTAATAAAGGTTAGCTCTATTTTTCTCCAAATACCTCTTTTTTTTTTCCCTTAGGGAACAAAAATTCACTAGTATATATGATAAACTGTTATGTTTGAATGAAAAATTCATGAAACACAAAACATTACAAGTGACTGACGTTGCAAGAAGTTACGCTTTTGTTTCCCTATACACATAATTTGGACCTAAACAACTGTATAAACACGGTGAGCTCATCCCTTCTTGGGGCATCGGTACCTCAGGAGAACTGAAGACAAAGGAGCTATTAGACAACAGCAGCTGCAGAACTCTCACTATGATAAATCAGATCTCAAATGGATGGGAGGATGATAAAAGATGGCTGCAAGCCCAAATTTGTTAACATGCAATATTAATGAAGCAGCTTCTGAGCATTTGGCTTATCCTCCAGATCCACATAGTGTGGAAGAGTGGAGCTTACTGGTAGAAAAAACAAAAGCTGAATGTTGGGTCCAAATGCACTCCACTAAAATCATCTCATCACAACCTTCTTTGCATGCTTTCATTTTACTGTGATGATGATCTTGTCCGTATCACGTCCGACAAGTTAGTTCCTTCATTAAACCTCTATTTAAACAGACACTGAGTCTCAAAGACTCATTTACAAGTGAGGCCTATTTGGACAGATAAAAAGTGGTGAAAATGACACATATGGTTTGGAGACAAAATAAAATCCCATCACACTTTTAATCTTTGGGTGAAGGTCAACAGTGTGATTATGGAAAAAAAAATCTTGCACATTAGCACATAATGACTTTGACATTAGGTGCGGGGGTGGGCGCAAAGATGGTGAGCATTCAGAGACAACACACAGAGGCACTGCAGATAATGGTGACACTGGCTAGCTTCTGGCATGTGCTCGTATTTGGCTGGAAACTCCAAACTTTGTCTTAAATATTTGGTTGCAGGTCACGCAGTGTAGCTGGTCTGCAGTGCTGTAGGTGTCCTTATAGGGTTTAGGTCATTTCTTGCAAATTTGTCACTTTTGTCAATTTAATTCATTTCAGTTTATTTATATAGCACCAAGTCAGAACAGAAGTCAACAGAGGGCACTGAACAGAAACATTCATATGTAAAAATAACAATTAAATACTTTATCTGAGGAGCAGACTGCTTTGAATTTAACTCCATCACAGAACTGTCATCTTGAACAAGCATGAAGGCGACAGTGGAAAGGAAAAACTCCCTC
>JARVGQ010000210.1:20823481-20835185 GCA_031762355.1 Hypsolebias martinsi
ACACACACACACACACACACACACACACACACACACACACACACACACACACACACAACTCCTTTCTTATGTGTGGCAAACGTTTTTACACCTAACAAGGTAAAGTCAGGTCTTCAGGACAGATTCTTCTTTTGTTGAAATGTTTTGTCTTTTATCCAAAAGACTTCTTCAGGCTAAAGACTGAAGAATCCATCCAGACCTGATTTTACCTTGTTAGATTTATCTACCTGGATTATTGAGCATGCATTTTTACAACCTACTACCGGTACTTATTTAGGAGCGTCTCTGTCTCACATTCCATTTATTTTTTTATTTTGCTGCATCTAAACACCAATTTGTACAGAGAATCAAGACATATTTGCATCTTTTTTACATATTTAAGTAGAGGCATGTCATGGGAGGAGTCTCACATGCACTCACTTCCATGCTCAGTTAGATGCATGAAGGAAAGGTGAGCAGAAACATGCACATGCACTTTCCTCATCTTGTCCCTACGCCAGCCTTCAGTATGAAAACTGCACACTCTTTGATACATGAGGCTCTGGGAGACAACAGCTGGAAAATATTTGCTGAATAAACAACAAAGAGCTGCTTTAATCAAATGATAACTAATTAAGAGCTGAACCAGCATGAGCTCTGACCTTTTTATGCTAGAGTTCGTGTCTAATGTTTGAGGCTGTACTCACAAGTACACCTATCCAGTTGTAACACATTTCTTTCTTATTTGCCTTTTATTGAATTTTCCTGTTTGTTTTTGCAAAGTTTTCTTGTGCTGGAAACAATGAAGAGACGTTTGCTATCCCCCAGTTCCATTTGTTTTGCAAGTCTAATGGCATTTTCTTGATGGATTTTGAACCAGCACAAACAAAAGCTACTGCTTCTTTAGAAATACTTGAGTTTCTCTACGTTGTGTTTTTACTACCTCTGTGACATTATTCTAACACTCCTTATGTAGTCTGCTTATGTTTTGCACCTGTTTGTTCACTTGGATCAAGTAACCATGTATTGCAAAGAGTCTTTTTCATAATTTAGGCACCAAATTTTATTTAAAATTAAAATTTGAACCCTCCAGCTCATGTTGACACACATGGTTGCATTCAGAATTTAACATAGTCTAAACCTTTATTTGTTTTTTTTTTTTTTTTTTTTTTACATAATCTCTTCACAGATGCAACCACAGTCCTTTTTTGTCTATAGTCCTTAAAAAGCTCTTTACATCTTGATGACAACACACACTTAAATAGTAAAAAGATTGTCTCATTTGCTCTCAGTCTGCAAACCTTGACTCCTGTATCCTGACTATAAAGCTATCTGTAGTGGTCTAATTAATGTTTCCATGTAACTGATCTATTATCTTATTCATTGAAATTAGGGAATTTAAAGTGTCAGCTTTATTAGCTTGAGGGCGTCACCTTCATCGTACATACTAAAAAGGATTAATAGTTTTCTTCAATCTTTTAAGCTTCAAATAAAAATCAGACTAAATTAAATTCAGGGCTCTAAATCTCACACACCGCTTGTGTTTCTTGTTTGTATGCATGACTGTGTGCAGCAAGCTTTTGGTGGAAACCTTCAGCTGTTTGGAGAAGGCACCTGTGCCCCAGTGATGGGAAACCTTCAAAGGCAGAGGAAGCGACCCAAATAAAAAGCGTTTAAAGACCAGCAGGAACAAACCCACAGAGAAAGAGAGCGAGGCGGAAAACGAAAGCGGCGGCCTGTCTGCCACCTCCTTTGCCCTGTGAATGGTTCGTCCAGGCGCAAAAACGCATTTGCCAAATGAAAGGCTGTCCGTCTGCATATTGTGAGAGTGAAAAAGCTAACAGTTGGCACAGGCGGCACGTTGTGGTTCTGACCCTGCTCAGAAAGTCACAGTTCATGTTGCACCAGACCATTTAGCGAAAAAAGAAAAAGCATATAAAAGCAGAGGTCTGCAGATTTTTGTAGCCACTTTACCTCTCTCTGTTGAATTTGAGGGAATGGAGAACCGCTGGTCTCTTTTGCCTCAGGTTCCACAAATGGACACTGTCGTCAGCCAACGCACTCACCAACGCACCCTGTCACACAAATGTGGTTGTTATATTTGGTTTGCTTAACAAAATAAAATGCTCTGAATAAACATGCAACTTTACTGAACACACGAGGCCTCAGCAAAACATTTTTTTTTCCCAGGAATACGGCTTCAGACGGCACATTTTCTCTGCAAATATGACATGCGTTAGTCACACTGCATTCCCTGGCAGCTTCGCCCAGGTAACGAGGATGATTCACGAGATGTATAAAAGTGTATGTGTGCATGTAGGAGGCACTAAAATCATCTCCATCTCCCTGAGGCTTTGTTGGAGCTGCTGCTGAGTCAGAGTCACACAGACGCTAACACACACTCACACACATACATAAGCTGAAATACTGCATGTCTCGAATATATTTCAAAACATAAACAGGTTGGTTTTAAGTGACATGGAAAGGCCTGGAGGTAACTTATACCTCTGGTTTACATTTAAGCATTTAATGAGAACCCTTTTTCACAGAACCCCACAGTAGGTATGAAACACGGAACTTGAAAACAAGCGTTATTTCACAGGATTTAATGATGTAACCCACCTCATTGATGAGAAACTGGAGCTGGATGACGGCTGCGCCACTTTCATGCTGACAGTAGCACTCCACTCCCGGACGACCAAACCTGAAGGATCTCAGTCAAGGCAAATGTAGTGGCAAAAGTATGTCACCAAACAAATCACGAGCAGGCATCACAGTACGGCCTGTTTTTGTTTTTATTTCTTAAAAGTGACATTAGGAATAAATGTCTCAGCAGAACTGAATCAAAATCCAGATTGTTTTAGCTGATCTTAACTATTGTAAACAATTCCTTTAGTAGGGCAATAAGTCATTGTTAAAGAAATTACCTAACTTTTGCAAACAGGAGGCAGACCCAGCGGAGCAGCAATATTTGATACTCAGCCTTTCAAGGAGACCTGAGACCTGCTCTTCATAGCAAAACAAGAAAATCCTAAGCATTCTGCTAATGATAGGCTTTTGGTTCAGTAGCTATTTGTTTCTTTAGTTAAATAAATCCTTGAGGTTAGCTCAATCAACAGCATGAGTGAGGCTCATCTGCACTAATGTGCACAAGTGATGAACTACATCTTATATGGAAGAGTGCAAAAGCTCAAAAACAGAATGGAAAATACCTTTGTCTGGGAAGACTGCAGTTACACCACAATTATTGTCTTTTATGCTTCATTACCAGTGGTAGTACACACTCTATTTCCAGAGACTAGTTCAGGCCTTTTCACGTTAGACACAACCACTGCAAATCATCATTCTACCAACGTAGAAGCTAAGAATTGCAGATAAAACTGGAATGTCATGATTATAAATGCAATAATTAGCCAATGTCCCAGTGTCTCAGAGAATAACTGGATTTTAAATGTCAGTCAGCTTGTTTGTGAAGTCAATGTCTATAAGAAATGTTGTTAACTGTGTCCAATTACTGCCTTAGAGTTAACGGAGAAATATAAGTATCACCCAACAATGTTCAGTCAGGTCATCTGGACGGTTTATTTTATTTTATTTTTTTTTTGTGCTGAGACGCTTCGCCTTGCATCCGAAGTCTGAGGTGTTTCCTCAGACTGATGAAGCCCTTCGGATGGAGGGGGAAATGTCTCAGCACAAAAAAGAAACCATCCAGATGACCACACTGAACATTGTTGGATTTTATACCTAGATTATTGAGCATGGACTTTGGCTTAAGTATCACCATTGTTACTAACGAATAGATCCAGAGAAATAGGTTAGTTTAAATAAATTTCAACTATCAACTTCTGAGTTCCTCAATTCATTTTGAAGTAAAATGACCACAATTCTGAAAGACTAACAATAAATTAAAAATACAAATATAGCTGAAAATAAAAATCTAGGCTCTTCCTCAGCTCTTTTTTCAACCAAAAAAAAAATTGCCGTTGTTTATGCCATTGTTCAGAGACGTCTCAGACAGTGAGGAAAACCTATTAATAAAGAGTTTCACCAAAAATGCTAGTTTGCTTGTTGAAGAACTTCCACAACATTTCAACAAAAACTATAATGTGAACAGTTACAGCCACACAGCTGGAAACATTTCTAAATGTCCTTGTGCTCATTTTTTAAAATAAAATTAACTGAAATATTTCATAGACCACCATAATGTGCAATATACGGTATAAACAGGAGTCAATACGTATGTAGGAGAACACAGGTCATTGTGTAATGTAAAATTGTTACTGGGAGACTCTTTTTTTTTTTAAATAATAAACCTGATACAAAATGTTATATCAGCTACCTGAATATTCATTGAAACAGAACAACAATGATAAACTTTGAACGCTTTTGTAGTGCAAAGGACATTCATTAAAAAAAAATAGTTTTACTTAAAATTAACCTGCCTTTTCCTATCACTGTCCTTTCTCCAGAATATTATTTTAATATATGCACAATAACAATAAATCAGATGTGTCAATATAACTGGGCAACCTGGGGTAACATTTTAAGATAATGGTCTTGGTTGGAATCCAGGAACCAGGGCCAAAATATGTTTAAAAAAAAAAAAAATCTTGAACAAACACTAGTATCTGCTGTTCTATAGAGAGACACATTAGAGAATTATAAAGTCCATAAGTCAAAGCCATAAAAGCCATAAAATTATAACACTTGCTTCTTTACAGGCTCAAGGAGAAGAAAATGAACATGAGGTCAGGCATTAAAATGTTTGGTAAATAAATGAGGAGAGTAGAGATACTATGATATGAACAGATCTGAAAATAACAGCAGAGAGAGAAAATCTGCAGAGGAGAATATAGTTGCAGTGAGATTGACAAGTCCCAGGAAAAAAAACGAAGAGGCATGAAAGTTGGGAAAAGGCGACAGAAATGACAGAATAAGTTCTTCTTTTTGAGGAAAGTGAACGGGTACGCTTCAGTCGTTCCGCCAAAAAGCTTCCGGACTAAAGTGGAGGCTGGGAATTTGTCCTGAGGTTCACACTGACCTGGAACCATATGAGAACAACAGTACAGTTTATCAGTGTGAGAAAGAATAGAGCGGGTTGTGTGTTCAATGTGTCCAAATGCAGTTGATGGAAACTTGGACTTCACAAAATAAGCAGATTTACCAGCCATGAGGGGAACTCTGATATTGTCAAGCAAATAGAAAGCAATAGAGAATATGTTCAAAAATGATAATGTTACCTTGAATAACTATTAGAGAGAAGATTAAAAAAAAAACACTGTTTAATCAATAACTACATAAAAGTGTGAACGAGCCTGAATCCACAGCAGAGCACAAGTCACCCAGACTCCAGTCAGAAATCAAAATTAAAGCAACTTAAACACTCCTTAAAAACCCCTTTTAGCCTTTTTAGGTGCATTAAGTTTAGCTTCTTTTCCATGAAGCAGCAATTGGTGGATTAAATCTCTGCACCAGTGATGCCTTGGTCTGGAAGAAAAAAAAATCCACTAGCTCTATTGGATTAAGACACTATACCCTCAGGGGAGCTGAAGAGACTTGAACTGTGAGACCAGGAGGGTGCAACCAAGTCAGCAACGATCAAATCTTTAAACAGAGTCGTGCGGACAGCTCAGACAAAAAGACTGGAAGTTCTTGTGGTGACCAGCTGCCTCCCTGACCCCAAATGAACTTAGTTGTAGTGTGAACACAGTGACAAACAGAAGTTACTGACACCTGAATACATATTCATTTATAAATAAGAGTGAAAGTTTAATATTGTATTGGAATGCATAACTGCCTGACAGATGGCAGAAAAAAAGATGATAACCGTTCAAATCTTGTACAGTAGTCCCTTGTTTTTCACATGGGTTTCCACTCTCAGCTCCCCCACGATACGTGAAAAACCGTGAAGTTGGAATAGTAGTAGTAAAAGTTGTAAGTAGTAGTTTATTTTAGTATTTATATATAAAGGCATTTTAAACCCTTCCCACGTTCTTGCAAAATTCCCATGTTTCTCAACTCTAAACGCTCTAAAAGAGCACAGCATGTCCTGATTTCTGGTCTAGGCCACGCCCACGTCTCCAATGCAGAGCGGAGATCGACAGCTTGTCCCTGCACATGTGGGCTGCACACAGGTGCAGCAGGTGTTAAATAATTTAAAACTATTTATTTTAAATAAAAAATCCATGCCAGCTGTGTGGCTACTCCATCAATTGGCCAACTGTGTGTCATGTCCAATCTTACTATGAAAAACTGAGAAGTATCGAGTCCGCGAAGTAGCGAGGGACTACTGTGTTTGTGTTTTTTTCTTCATCCACAATATTGTCCCCCAACAAGCCTGTCTGCCATCTCAATGGCATTTGAATGTTTTTTGTTATTTACCTTTAAAAAAAAGACATAAGAACAACCTATCCCCCTACTAAATAAACTATGAGATGATATTTGAATGAGGAATGTAGTCCAAGAAGATCACTGCTGCTCAGATCATTCAAAATGTACAGCTTCTTCACTGGAACAAATTAATTAATAAATAAAAACATCATCTGAATGTAACAGAGGCAAAAAGCTCATCAGCATGCACCACTTCACTGTGACTCCCTGTGGATGAGATAATGGGACCCTGTAGCTTTATCCATTTGACTTAGTACGCCAGCTATCCTTCAGGAGATTCTCCTGGTCTAACTGGCACAGACTCGGAGAGGGACACGGACAGGCTTGTATAGGAAATATGTGAATACAGCATTGTTTTACTATACAGTTTTCAAGGTCAAAGAGAAACAAATAATTTTATTGTGATTGTACATAAACTGCAATATGATCTTCTTGCTTCCTGTCATAACATAACATTGTTATAAAGTTTGACTTTGATTTGTGGCCTTGCCCTTGGAGATGGGGTGGCGAAAAGTGTAAGCAACACTGTATGCAATACTGTCTACTGATGATGCATATGTGCATCAAGTTTCCTTCAATTATCTTGAGCAGATCAGAAGTTATGGGCAAGACATTAGAATGTTTACAGATGTTGATATCATAGCACTTTATTTATAAAGCACTTAAAAACAGCAACAAGGCCAACCAAAGTGCTGTACAGCAAAACAAAACAAGCAAAGGACACAGGACAAAATACATAGCTCTTAACAGGTAAAGATAAGAGCTAAATGACTAAGATTATATAATAGACAAGTTAAAATCAACTCACACAGTGTCAAATGCCTGGGAATAAAAGTGAGTTTTCAAACTAGATTTAAAAACAGTGAGAGAGGGGCCCGCCTGACATGCAGTGATAACTCATACCACAGTTTTGGACCTGCAACAGAGAAGGTCCTGTCACCTCTGAGCTTAAAACGAGTGCCTGGAATCAATAAAAGCATCTGGTCTGCTAACTTCAGAGAGCACTGTGGGACATATGGCTGCAGCAGATCAGTGAGCTAGGAGGGGGTAGAACTGTTCAGAGATTAATAAACATACAGAAGGATTTTTAAATGAATTTGGAAGTGAACCAGGAGCCAGTGAAGGGAGGCCAAAACTGGTGCAATGGCTTTCTTTTGCTTGTATCAGTTAAAAACACCCGCTTCAAACGTTATCAACCATTAAAGGCCGTTATTACTTATTACCATCCCCATAAGTAGCGGTCAGACTGCCCCTCCTGTACCTCCTATAGGTTTAAAGTTACGTTGTTAGCGTTGGTACTGATGATAAGAGGCTCCGTTTTTAGCTACGTCTTTAGGTTTACAGAAAAGGGTCTGGCGTTAGGTTTAGGGTCTTGGTTTGGTTTAGGCACAAAGGTAAGGGGGTTAAGTTTAGGGTTGGTCCTCTGGGCCAGGTGTCACGTTACGTTTAGGGAAAGGGTTATATAAGCTGAAAAAAAAAAAAACCCTAAAAAAACACTTCCTGGTTTACTCCAGTGACACGCTGCCTATTATCAGCAATGAAAATGCTAATAACGTGCCTTTACACCTGCTAAGAGGTAGGTGGGGCAGATTCACCACTACATATGGGGATGATAACTACTAATAACAGCCATTAAATGGACTGATAACATCCGAAGCCGCTCGTTAACAATCGGGATGCAACATTTTGAACTAGTTGTAAACGTGCAATGGAGGTCTGACTGATTCCAAAAAGATGTGCATTGTAGTAATCAAGCCTGGATGTTATGAAAGAATGTATTACTGTTGCAAGGTTACTTTTGGACAGTATGGGCTTCAGTTTAGACAGTCGCTTCAGCTGAAAAAATAAAAATAAAAAAAACAGGATCTAACAATCGTGTTTACAAGACTGTTTAGTTTCATAGAAGGGTCCATTTTCACTCCCAGATTAGTGATCACTTGTTCGCTAATGGGGATAGAGAGGAAAGGTCGATACAGTGGTTCTTGATTGTGCCATTAGGTGGAAATAACATGACTTCTGTCTTCTTCTCATGAAAATTTAAGAAACATAAAACCATCCAATCCCCAATGTCAACCAGGCAATCAAGAAGAGGTTGGATAGATTGTGCACCGATGTGCTTCAGAGGTAAATAAATTTGACAGTCATTGGCGTAAAAATGAAAAGGTATGCCATGTTTACGAAAGATGGCGCCTAGTGGCACCAGGTACAAAGTAGAAGGTTGATGTAGGAGACTATACCACAATATATCCACCTTTTGATGGGCGTATAAAAGTTTCATATTGGTTTAGACAAAGCTATTGCTCACCACAGTCAAGTAAAACTGACTGCAACATGGTTATACCAGCAGAAATTGTTTGATATTCCTGCAGAAAGTGCACATTTACAACTAGCTTTGTGATAAGAGTTTTACGTAAATGACTGTGTAATGCATAAATATAGCTATAGGCTTAAAAATGTTCTCGCTCTAAAACTTGTGCATCATCTCTGATTACAAGATACACAGGTGGAAGTTCAAAGTCAGTAACTTAGGATGGTTTGGACCTGACAACAGAACAGACCAACTAGCTCAAAGTGACTTAATTGAAAGCTCTGTCACAATGTTGCCTGGCAACCAAATCTTTCAGGGGCTCAGGAAGACGAAGGATTTAAGGTTGTGCTTTTTAAACTGCTCATTTTGCCTTCTATTGGAAAGGAGCCAGCCATCCCACAGTCTCATTATCCTAGAGTCACACGCGCACATACACCACACACACGCGCGCACGTATGCACACACACACACACACACACACACACACACACACACACACACACACACAAATGTAGTGTGTAAAAATATACCTCAGAATAAATTCACATCTAAAAATTACTGAAAGGCCAAAGCTGATGTTTAAAATCAATTGATTTATTATAATAAATGGCTTAGAGCAACAAAACACATAATCTACTTATACATAAAAATGATCTTAATTATAGAATAGAAAAGACCATTTCACTTGAACGGTAGTCACATACTCATGATGTTTTTTTTTGAAGGTCACTCTTGCTTCTTCAAATATCTGTCGGTTATTTAATCTTGATTCAAGACATGAACACTCGCACTTGTTTTAATAAACCTGTGGCACGTTTAAACTCGCTTTGTCAAAAAAGCATTTCTTATAAACGTAATTTTCCTCTGGCAGTGTGCTTTGCTTTAATTTCACACCAGGGTGGAGAGAAACATTTTTATTTCCCTTCAGTGAGTTTGTTTCACATTACTGGCATTTGACATGCTAAAATATTTAGAAAATATTATACATGGCTACAGTTATTTCCTAATATTGTGTTTATCTCTATCTCCATCTTCTACTGCTTATCTGTGGTCGGGTCATGGAGGCAACAGGTCCAGGAGAGAAACCCAGACATGCCCCTCCCCAGCTCCTCCTGGGGGAGCCCCAAGGTGTTCCCCGAGATTCTACACAGTTCTTCCAGCATGTTCTGGGTCTGCCCCGGAGCCTTTTACCAGTGGGACACCCCTGCAAAACCTCCAAAGGAAGGCGTGCAGGAGGTATCCTAATCATACGCCCAAACCTCCTCAACTGACTCCTTTCAATGCGAATGAGCAAAGCTCCACCCAGATGACGGAGCTCCTCACCCTCTCTCTAAGGCTGAGCCACCCAACAAAGGAAGCTCATTTCAGCCACTTGTATCCAGGATCTGGTTCTTTTGGACATGACCCCTCTTGACCACAGCAGGTGAGGTTGAAACGTAGACAGACCAGTAAATGGAGAGCTTTGCCTTTTGACTCAACTCTTTCTTCACCATGACCAACTGAAGCAACACCCTCATTCCTGCGGTTGAAGCCCTAATTCATCAATCTATCCCCTGCTCCATCCTCCCATCACTCAAGAACAAGATGCCCAGATACTTAAAATCCTCCATCTGAAGCAAAGACCACCACCCCTACCTGAAGAGAGCATTTCACCCATTTCAGGTTGAGCATATCATTTAGTAATGCAATGATAATGATAACTGTAATGTAATTGTATTTGCATAGTTCCTAAATTATAGAAGTCACATGTCTTTTCCATCCAGTAATAGAAAAATGCAGATAAATCCTAAACTATAAATAAATAAAAAAAACATTATTGTGCAGCTATGCAGGTGACTGAAATAAACAGCACATTTTATTCACACTGAAATCTGCAGCTTTGTTCAGACAACTCAACAAAAAACAAAAACTTATCAGTGTCAAGAAGGGTTGTGCATCGCTGGTCTGTGGATGACAATATGCATCTCAACACACTGCAAACAAACAGATTAAAAAGGTTATGCAGCAACAACTGATGGGATGCAACACTATTCAGACTTTAAATCACAATACAATGCACTTTAGCTTTTAACTACAACACAATTCAATACAAGCTTGAACTCAATACGTTCAAGTTTTTATGCAATATATTTGAACAATGCAAACACACTTTCCTGTCAGTTATTGAGACTAAATATAACTGCCCAGTCAAAAAATAATTAAATAGTTATTCATAAATCAGTCTTGTTTAAAACATGTAAAACACTAGACTCACAATTAATAAATGCACAAGAATTTGGCTTAGGGCTAAATTAATAAACTTTCCAGCCGTAATGTGTTTAACACTTTTATAGTAAGTCAGCAGAGAGCAGCAAGGATTTTTTTTAAAGATGATAAAATACAAAAAATAAATCAATATTTTTCTTTACTGGAATATTAGTTGATGCACATTGCTTTAAGCACATTTTCAGGGTTTGTTAGCGTTTACACTGGTGCTGCTGCAGTTTTCTTCCTGAACTCTAGTTGTCGCTAATGAGAAAATAATGGCAAACAGCATGCGAAGCGTTTGAACCGGATCCTGCTGGGAAAAGATCTGGGAACCCTCTTACTGGGTGCGTTCCGGCAACTGTTTGCTTGGATCCGGCAACTCAAATCTCCGCCACTAAAAGTGCAAAGCAATTGCACATTTTTATTTTGATTATTTATTAAAAAATACAATGATAGGAGATGTTGTCCTTTGCCCAGATGACCCAGTCTGTGGAGTGGAGGTTCCAGCCACAGCACATGCACCAGCTCGCGCACACGCTCCTGCCCAGCAGGGACGTGGACGGAATGTCCCACAGGGATGGAGTGTCTTCATCTTCAGCAGCGTGCCATGCAGACAGTGCACGTTTGATGTGTTTCACGTATCAAAGCAACGGTGCTTATTTGTCAAAATAACAGTGATCAAAATGTCAAAAAGACAGTCCAATTTACCCTGATGCATGCTCAGTAATCCAG
Source organism: Hypsolebias martinsi (assembly GCA_031762355.1). Lineage (NCBI taxonomy): Eukaryota > Metazoa > Chordata > Actinopteri > Cyprinodontiformes > Rivulidae > Hypsolebias > Hypsolebias martinsi. The sequence continues at coordinate 20,835,138 of JARVGQ010000210.1, forward strand.
GTAGAAAAATCCAAAAAAGCTAAGTCTGGTCCTCTGGACATTCAAAAA
>JARVGQ010000210.1:20879036-20889058 GCA_031762355.1 Hypsolebias martinsi
CGGCCGAAAAACGGGACGTACGGCCCCTTTTACTTTCGGTTTCGAGCTACGAACGGATCGAGCTACGAACGGATCGACCTACGAACGGTCCTTAGGTCCGGAACCCGTTCGTAACTCGAGGACAACCTGTACTCTGAGAAATGCTACAACGGTTTCTGAGTCTCTAAAGATCTAGACGGCAAAGAGTCACCACTATGTCTCATTACAAACAAAATCTATTATCATAATCTAAATAATAGTGAATCTTTGGAGAGCCATTCATTTTCAAATATGACAAATTTTGCAAGTGAACACCTCTGTGAAACAGGAGGTCTCATCCTACTGTTTAAATCTAAATGCATCCACCTGCAGAAGGAACTTTTATTTTATTTTTTTTTTTTTTGCTTTCTCTGGTCAACATTTTCTGCTTTAAACCCAAAGAAACTGTTCTCATTCTGCAGTCCAGTCAGACAGCTCATGGCTTGTTGAGGTTTTTCCTGTGACTGCGGGAAAAGCTTGAACGGTCGAGCAGATCCTGAGTGAATCAGAAGGAAGATTAATGATGAAGATATGTCATAGTCAATCTGTGCCACAGTCAGAAGCTGTGCAGGACTACTATCAGTCCCAGCAGTCACTGCGGAGCTGTGTGTCCAAAGTTGGCTTTGCAAACATGCTTGCGCCAGCTTCTGTGTGCATGTATATGTCAGCACACAATGTTTAAAATGATCATAATTAGCACAAGTAATCTATTGTGTTTACAAGTGTGTAAATGCACATATGTGTGTTACTGTACAGCCGAACCACCTCTGAATGTGTATGCTCAAATAACAGTGGTTTGTGTGTGTGTGTGCCATGATGTTTTGCGTCTGTCGATGAGATAATCGGGCAGAGCGGGACTGACAATTTGATCTATTGATCTGCATCTTACTGGCTCACTGGGGCTCTGTGAATTATGATGCTGCCATTTCTTCAGACCACCAGTAAAAAGGAGAATCATTGCTCCACTAACAGCTGCAGACCACCGCGGAAACATGCATGCAAGCACAAAAACATATTATTGACTCGCGATCTATAATGATAAGTTCCTCAAATTGCCTGTAATACTTTATATTATGTTACATGATGCTCTAGAAAGCAAGTACTGTACATGCAAGGAAACTGTATCATCACAAATGTTTAGTCTTAAACAACATTTTTTCATTTTTCTACACAATCGTTTCTTAACATCCTAATGAAAGTTATTCGTTTTTATATGCTTCAGTGGGTGACACAGTGGTGCAGTTGGTAGAGCTGCTGCCTCTCAGCGAGCAGGTCGCCGGATCGTATCCCAGCCTAGGGACTAGGGCTGAACGATTTTGGAAAATATTCTAATTGCAATATTTTACCTAAATATTGCGATTTTAATATGTGATTAGTTTTCAATGTCTTCTCGTATTTTTTAACGAAAACAAGCAATAAATCAGTCTGTTTCAGTTGCAAAAAATTCCACTGTTTTCAGCTCCGCTGCAACTCTGTTTCTGCAATTTTTGTGTAGCTCTGGGATAGCAACTTGGCTAAAATGTGTGCATGAGGGCATTCTGTACCGCTTATCTGGTGTGTTTACCAAAGCCATAAACATAGGCTTGGTCACTGTATTTATGGGCATCATGTCTTTCGCTATAAACTCTGTTATTGCTTGAGTTATTTCTGTGTGCTGTTTCAAATTATGTTCATATGGATTAATACCTTCGAACAGTTTGGTCAGTGATCTCTGTCGGCTGGTACTTTGCTTACTTGAAGTTGAAGCACTGGTCATTGGCATTCTAGCTATGCAACTATCGTGAATGGCGTTGTGGTGCTTTTTTAAGTGTTGATAAAAATTTGTGGTGTTATCTCGAGAGGTAGCAACAGCAGCAAGTCAGGTTCTGCACAATACATGTTGCGCAGCGTCTTCTTTTTTATAGCTAACATAAATTATTGGTACCAAACTTTCAGATGTGTCAGCTTCTGTCGAGCCTGACGCCGTTGTGCAACCGGTTAAAGCGCAGTGTTGACTTCTCCTGCTCCCTGTTCTGCTTTGCTCCTCTCTGCTCACTTGCAAGTCACGTAACCAGATCACATGACCTATCAAATGGTAGCCTTTGCAATTAGAAAATCTTGTTTTATCATATTGTGATATTATTGCAAATGCAATTAATTGTTCAGCCCTACAAGGGACTTTTCTGATGGAGTTTGCATGTTCAGGTACTCCGGTTTCCTCCCACAGACCAAAAACATGCATGTTAGGCTGAATGGTAACTCTAAAATGTCCCTAGGTGTGAATGAGCGTGTAAATGGTTGTTTGTCTCGTTTGTGTCTCTATGTGTCCCTGTGATGGACTGGAGACCTGTCCAGGGTGTCCCCACCTCTCACACAGTGATACCCGGACTTGGGCACCAGTGACCCCCGTGATCCAGAAAGGAAGAAGTTAGTAAAGATAATGGATGAATGGATATACATTGTCAACATACAACAGGAATATGTTATCGAAGTACTTTTACAAAAGCCTGTCTTTTGACATTTTATATTTTACAGCTGGTTTTCGAAGTACTGAGGTTTGACTCCAGTTTGTCACAGGACCTCATGGAGATAAACATCCATTCAAGCTCCTATTTTAACTTGTGGCAATTTAAAGTTACTCATTTATTTAATATGCTTGTTTTTGGTCTGTGGGATGAACCTGGTAAAACTATGAGTGCACAGGAAGAACAGGCAGCACAGAAAGTGCTCGAGTTTTGAACCTGCAACCTTTGTGCTGAGGCTAACCTCTGTCCAATATAGTATTTTTATTTATTTATTTATTTATTTATTTTTATCATTCTCTCTGACAAGAACTTTGCTCTTTTATTTGCTCATACTGACTTTCAACAAAAGGAATCTGGTAAATGTGCTTACTAACTTAAATTACTCTCACAAACCAACAGTATAAGCCAAGCTTGTTGTTAGACTACAGTAAGGAGAAAAGTCCAACTGCTAAACTACTGATAGAGGTTTAGACAACATAATTTACATTTGTACATAAGAACATATTTCAATAGAAGTGCTTTGCATTCTAAAGTTTTAGAAATTTCTTTCCCCTTTTATAGTTTTATTAGAACTATAATAATTTTTGAGCACCAAAAGTGTCTGCTTTATTTTGAATACACCCATAAAATTAAGAGGAAAGCCTGAGATAAAGAAAAATCATCACCAAAATCATAGAACCTTCTGTCTTCAGGTGCAGCTTTAGGTTTAGTTGAGTCAGCTAATGAAAAAAAAAAGAAATAATCCAGCTGTGACCAATTTGCTTTGATGAATACACACCTCTGAACAAGAAAACAAGCATGATTAAGACAAAAAGTGGAGTTTCCTTTGACATCTTCCTTATCTTTATTCAGAAATAACTATTCCTGCTTATTGTTGAGAGAGATTACACCACTGACTCTAAGAATAGCTAATATGAGGTGACTGCTTGTGAAGCAAAACCAGTTTCCTAAGACTCATGACTTCTTTTTACTGCAGTTATACAGTATTGTGCAGAAAACAATTGCTTGTTTGTGCGTGCGTGCGTGCGTGCATGCGTGTGTGTGTGTGTGTGTGCGAGAGAGAGAGTGTGTATGCACTTGGGCCCATCTGACTCAGTGCATTACCACACACAGATCAATAAGGATTCTATTCTTGGCCATTAGCTCTTGAAAAAGGGATAGCCTGCCTCCCCTACCTTTGCTATCTTTTCCCTACTCCTCATTCTCCCCCACTTTTTGGTCATCTGTTCTCAATTGTCTTTATTTCTCTCTTTTCCTCCTGCAGACAGCAGCAAATGTTCATTGTCAATGTCCCAGCAGAGACACATGGAGCACTTATGGGAGAAAAATCAGTGTTTTGTTGTTTGTGTTTTAGCGGGGGCTAAAGGGATCAGACATGTCCTCAGAGGGTACACATTGGCTTCTCCTGTAATTCTCAGTCCTCTGCTGCACTGCCAGGCTGAGACCCTTGATCTGCCACTTCCTGTAAATCCTCCAAGGGAGAGAGGAGTGCAGCCAAATGCCCTGGCAGGCCATTCAGGCAAACAAACAAACAAACAAACAAAACAAACAAACATGATGTGCATCAACACAAAAATCCCCTAACACTCACACAATTTGCGACCAGGCCAAAACTAAAATACATCCAAAACTAAAATGCAGCATATCAGCGACGTTAACCCTCCATTCTGCCTCCGTTAACTGCGCCAGTATCATTGTCATCAGATAAAGAATGAGAGCTGAGGAGAAGAATCACAGAACAGATAGATGACTCCCGGATCACCTTCACTTGACTCTGATAAAAACTGTTTGATCCACATCGCTCAAACACGAGACATTCCTCTGTTCCAATTCAAAGTGACCCCTTTCAGCAGGCAGAAAAACTGACTCGGGATAATTTGAGGGAGAATGCATTCTTGATCTCTAAGCCGATTGCGGTTGACGGCCTTCTTGGTTGTAGCTTATTTTTATTATCCTGAGAAGGAATGTAGCAGCAAGTAAAAGATAAGCTCCATTAAGCTCCATTGTTTCAGTTCCTGCAAAAGCACAAACACTGAGCTTCTATCAGATTCTACTAAGATGCGAGGAGATGAGTGGGTTATGGTTTCAGCTGAATCTGGGACTTGTTAAGCATCTCTAGAATGTGGCACGCTGTAAGGTTGGACGTCAGTTACAAATAAAGAAATTTGTAGGGATGCACAATATTATTGGCATGTATCGTATCGGACGATGTTAGCGATATAGTTAAATATCAGACATCGGCCATTCCATCAAAATAACTCACAGATATAAAAGGCGCGTTTTTGTATGACAACCGTAAGGATGCCTGCAGCACCAGCACAACATGATGACATCACGCGCGCCTACCTATGTCATACAAAAATTTGACATTAAGCAAAATCCAAGTTGAAGTGTTACATCACGTTCAGCCCCCTTTTTGACATCTGCATTTGGTAGCAGGCCAAAATGACAAAGACCATGCAGAATAATGTAGTATTTTAATTGCACAGCAGAGAAAGTTATGTAGTCTCTGTAAGTAGGTCTAGGGGAAAAAATTTCGGTATTGGTATCGGTTATCGGCCAAATAAGTTTTAACATATCAGCATATCGGATGTCATCCAAAAATTCAATATGGTGCGTCTCTAGAAATTTGTCAAAAATACAAATACTGAGCCGCTGAACTTTTTATTTTTTTTTTTGTAAACCTGGGTAAATTGACTCCTGACTACCAGCAAGAGTCTGTTTTCTTGCACAGGTTAAGACTGAGTCACAGGCATGGCTGCCAGCAGGTGGGGAAGAGAGACAACTAAAAGGACAGCTCTTCATCACAGCGTAATGAGTTGGCAAAGGTTGTTGGACAGGCAGCAGAACACATGGAGGACCTGTAAAAGCAGCCTCACACAAGCAGGCTTTGCCGTCTTCCTCTGAAGCTATACGGCTCCCTGCAGTGTCATTTCATAGCAAGCTGTTGTCCTCGTTTCTGCAAACGTCTTCATATTGCAAGCCGGCCGAGAAAAGAACCCACTTGTGCTGATTTGCGGCACGTCATTTCAGCTTGTCCTCTACCTGGTTTTCAGTGGCTTAAAATGTGTGCAGAAATGTTCGGGAACACAAAGCAGCAGAAAGGCAGCCGAGACGATAAATTCAGGAGTTCCAGGGTGGATCTCATTAACTTGTCATGTGATTGTAGCTGTAAGTTGGACCTAAATATGCAAACCGAAGAAAATATCCCCAACAATGAGACACTGAAGCATCAAGCTCTACAACACTGTAAGCTCAAGGCATCAAAAACTGCTTAACAAATTCTTAAAATACAGAATAAATCAAACCCATTAAAAGGATTCTTGAACCACAACACAGTTTTTATATTGTTCCTTAAGATTTTTTTTTTTTTTTTCTTAAAAGGCGCTGGAGCAAAAGTGTGAATGTTGTTGAGGTTTTTTTGTTGTTGTTGTTGTTTTGTTTTTGTTTTACTTTGAATTCTGAAGCCAATACTTCAGTTATCTGAATAACTAACTCTTGAATTATTCAAGAAACAAAAAGGCTCATGAAATAAACTAATGCAACCGCATATGGCAGCCAGCATAGCAAAAACACATTTTTATATTGGAGCTTCTGATATTTTATTACTATCAATCTGTTGCAGCAAAATAATGTGTTCATTCCCTTATAGCATCAAGAAAACAATATTTCTGCACCTTCAATGTGTTTCCCTAAAGAGCTTTTACTCACAAATGTTGCCTAAGATGTGGGGTTCGACTGACACTGCAACATAAATATGGCAAAAAAATGTGAATAAATAGAAGGTGCAAAATGCAAACCAATAATATTTTTGTCAATCAGATGGACACCCCTCTTTCGCTTATGACAATAAATTGATATAATAGAGGAAACATCTGCTAAGGCACATGGAGATGGTTGCGAGCATCATGAGGACAGAAGAGAAAAATGTGAGAAAAATGTGGGTTTATTACAGCTAACCAAAGAATGTGTCAATAAAAAAGCTTTAAAAAAACTTTGTGTCCCGAGATGTCAGAGTTGTACATCTGCAGCTCAGACATTCATCGACTTACCTGCTTCTTCCTCCGAACGGTTCTGTCACGACTTAAGAACTGAAAGGATACAATCTGAGTGCTCCGCTCTGGGTGCCGATGGCCAGGATCTTCTGCACGGGGTCGAAAGCCATCGCTGATGGCTGATAAGGGAAGCCATGGCGAACAGTCTGGTATGCACACAGAGACATGAAAGAGAGGAGGAAAAAGGAGATTTGATGAGAGTGAATTGCAATTTGCATTTCACAGCAGGGGTGTTGTTTTGTCGGAGGATGTCACACACCTGACTTTGGTAAACAAAAGCTCCAGATGGATGTGGAAACTGTTATGAAATTGAAAAATGAAGATTGAAATTGTAAAGAGAATATGACCGAGAGGAAATAATGTACGTTTTTGCAGAGCTCCCTTGTTCCTCTAGATAATGTCCGGACCAACGTTTTAAATTATTTTATAATCACGGGCCTATTTTGAGATTCCTTCTCGCTCATTCCCCTCTCTTTATGTTGTCTTTCTCTCACTGCCTCCCACATGAAGTCGTGATTACACTAAAGTCTGGAAATAAAAGACACCAATAATTTGGTTATTGTTTGTTGCAGGGACTTTCAACAACAACGCTGAAAAGTCTTTCTCACAGTGTGACTGTAGTTTTATGGCACCAGTCCGCCATTGGTGGGCTATTGGATTTGTTTGCTTAGTGGCAGAAGGCTAAAGCGCATTACATAAGAAGCACTCAGAGCAACACCTGCTTCTCTTACAGAGGAACATTACAGACACTTTATGTCCAGGCATTAAAGGTGCAGGAAGTCAGAAGTTTGAGCAAAGACTGTTTTATCAGACGTAGCTGCTTCCATTTTCCTTCAAGGCTTCAGGTGTGTCACTGCGACTCTAGATTATTCTCGCCTGCCACTATTAAAAGTGGGCAACGATGTAAATCTCTGTTTGCCTTCAAGCAAAATATAGGATGAACTGATGAACGGGGTTTAATGATTATCATTTGATGCACAAATGACAACACAATTGTTTAAAATTGGCATCTACTTTTAATCAAACCAATTCACTGTCAGAGCTAATCAACTATACCAAACATAAGAAGCGATATGGTTTAACTCAGTCAATTATATGTTGAGCTACATTTTGGTGTGGTGTTAGCAGAGGCTCATAGCCAACACATAATTTGAACCAACATTAAGTGAGCTCTTTGTTCAAAACTTTGGCAAGGTGGCTGTGGATGAGCATTCCTTCAAGAAATTATATTGATTTTAATAATATTATTATAGGCACTTTGCAGTTTATGCTTTCAATTTGGTTAGATTCACAACTTAAAACACAGACATTTCATTTCTGAAACATTCGTGCACACATATGATCAGGCTCCCTATAGACAATTATATAAGCTTATCAAAAATCTATGCAAAATGAAGTAAAATGTGCAAAGCGGTTCAGAGCTGAGCCTGTAACAAGCATGCAGAACAAATGTGTGGGGGAAATCAATAGCAAGTGTACAGTGCGGTCTATTAAAAGTCCACACCTAGTCATTAGAGCACAACTGGGAAAATGCTGAATTAACTTTGCAGTGGGCTAAGATGTTGCATGAGCAGCATGAAAATTGCATGAGTGTTTAATTATCCCATCCGTTGTTAATGTGACAAATCTAGGCAGACTTTTTATTCCCGGCTAAACAGTCCCGCAGTCGCTTCAGGCACCATCAGTCCCAGCAGGACAGGGGACCTTGAGATGGAGCAATGTGTTTAGAGGGCTGAACAGCAAGAAGTGGAGCCGCACACACACACACACACACACACACACACACACAACATCCATCGTGACCAACTGTTTTGTTAATCCAGTCCCAGCAGATTATGCAAGAAAAGGATCAATTCGGCCCAGCCCCTAATATGACAGCTCATGCCATGCGCACATCCAGTAAACTCTGGGATTTTACACAGAGCGCGTGTAAGTACACACTGTGCAAAAAAGCATCACACAGTGACAGAAATATGGTTTCAGGTCCAAATGAAGCTGTCCACCGCCTGGTCAGGAGCGCGCACTCAGCCCGCAGATGTTTGAGGATGAGATGTGGGATGATGCAGCCATTCTGTGGAGCTCACGTCAAACAAGACAACACAGCCTGACAGTAGTCAGTCCTAAATCAGGTCCCCCACCTTGCAGAGCTGGAAATGCTCGGACTGGAGAGTCTCCTGAACCAGATGGTTCTCCTGTGGCCCCACTTGGACGGACGGCGTGGAGGAGGACACCTCCTTCAACCCGTCCAGCACCTTCCTGATGTTGAACTTCTTCATCTTCACGCTGCAGAGCGCCCAACTGAAATCGCCCGCTGAAGACAGATGATGATGAGGATGATGAGGATGATGAGGGTGGGGGATAGCCACTTTCTTTCTCGCGCGCACGGACGCGCGCACTCTGTCTCCTCTGATTCCCCCCCCCGTGAGCCTCACATTTTCGGCGCCTGTCCTTTTAGCGCAGTGTCTCCATGCCGGTGGCGCGCGCCGCACAGGTCGCCTCTTGCAGAGAGGTGGAGGCTGCTGGGGGGTGTTCGGGTGGAATTTGCTCGCTGTGTCTCCCACCCCCTCCACCCCCCGCTCACTGCGTCTCGGGGGCTCTCCGGTTCCCTCCCCTCCCCTCTCCTGTCGGCGGTGTGAGCCGCTCAGCCAAGGCGGAAACGCGGCGCAGCGGCGAGGATGGAGCTGCTGCTGATGCTCGTGCGCATGTCTGACAGAAGGAAGGGTTCAACTACAATCCCGCCACCTCTCTCTCTCTCTCCTCGTTTCGTGGAGAGAACACCACCCCCTCCCCCTCCGGATCACAGCCATAGTGGGATTTGGCTCCACTGCACCTGGTGATGCTGGGATGTTCAATAAACTGGTGCTCTTGGCTCAGCGTCGTCCCAGAACACCCCTGACCCGGTCTGTGAGCCTCCACTGAACAGTGGAAGGTTTCAACTACATTTAAGAACATTTTTCATGTACTGTATCTTTGAGTAGGATCCTCGAAGCAAACGGTAAAAATTTAAGTTGTATATTTTGTCACTTACATTATTCAAAATGAAATGTCCAGCCTTTGTCCAATTCAGTTCATTAGATGGTGCCAATTTGCAAAAAAAGTCATCATTGGGCAAAGTACAAAGTCCAAATCATAAATTCAGTCATTTGCCCAATTCATTCCAATACATTCCCTTTCAGTGCATTATAACATGCCTATTAGTAAAAGTAATTAAGACAGCCAGCAAATAGCTCTGTCATCTGCAAGCGCTGGACAACCGGGGAAAGTAATGCAGAAACCAGCAACAGAAGCAGGCTAAAGATGAGCGGTCAAGACCGGTTAAGGTTGAGAGGACATGAAGAAGACAGAAACACACAAAGATTGGTTGAGTTGCAGTGGTGGGATGTAACTAAGTACAAGTACTTTGTTACTGTACTCAAGTACATTTTTCATGTATCTGTACTTTACT